>JZKD02S1729292.1:605992-619380 GCA_000966675.3 Picea glauca
AAGGATTAAATATTGATCATTGATATAGTGAGATAGTATATCCTAATCGTCCCTTGTACGGTGCCATTCAGGGTAAAACATGGAGTCAAGATTGAACAGGGAGACTCCAAGGTGAGATATGGACCCTTGATCGGAGCAAGGGAATATTTGATTTCAATCGTCGAATTTTGGTAAAGGAACAATAGTATCCTTGGTGAGTGATAAATAATTGTTGCGCCTTGGATGGATTTTAGCCATCAATTTGACATGGTGACAAGATATGACCATTGATTAGTGAGGAGTAAAGAATTGGGCTAGACTAGATATCGACCATCGATCTGGTGAGATAAATGATCCTAGCTATTCTTCAGAGAGTGTCGTTCAAATTTATTTGTAGACCTGGAGGAGATGCATTTCGAAGGAGGGAATTTGAGGGATGATCATGACCATAGATTGGTGAAAGGAAGATCAAATCCTATCTGTTGGTTTGAGCTATAATATTGAAAAATGAGGAGGAACGTATTCCCCATGATGACAGGTCAAATGGAAATAGGTCCACGTGGCATATGGATATTGGTGCATGTGTCACATGGGCATTGTGCTACGTGTCAATAAAAATCAATTTTTAGGTAGGACCTTGTATTGGATTATGATTTCCATGTGTCATGTCAGGTGGTAGGGCCATGAGTCAAGAAAGGTGGAAACCACTATGTACATAGGTGGAAACATGTTAATTTGTGGCTCGTATTCTAGACCAAGCATTAGAATAATTTGTTTTGTACCTGAGGACAAGTGCCTTAATCCTTGCCATTGGATTTCTGGTGAAGAGATCCTAACCATTAATCATAGGGTGTTATTCTAAGTGAGTTACAGAGATACACTCTGATGGAGGAAATCGAAGAGGAGTTATGGATCATTAATTTTCAAGATCAAGGGATCTCTAAGATGAAATCATGATCGTTGATCCACCAGGATCAAAGGAGCTCTGAGAGGAGATATGAACTATCAAACTTCCAAGATTAGAGGGAATCAACGGATGATCAAGGTCATTGATATTTAGTGAAGGGATCAAGAGGATCACCTAGATAGTGCCATGTTTTGAGCATGGAAGGTTCCAAGTGTCGACCATAGAAGGTGTCACATGACATAGTGATATGGCACTTGTAGGTGAGCTTCTGTGAGAAATATAAATACGGTCACATGTTAGGTGGTGATGGTGCCATGGGTCATATGGAGATGACATCATGTGTCAATAGGATATGGCACATGTAGGTGAAAATAAAATAATATATAGGCCATTCGTCGAAGTTTGAGAGGTTTAAAAGTTCATGTGTTGGCCAAAACTTATGACGACAATGAAGGCATCGATGATGTAATGTGAGTTGTTGATCAAAAGGAAGTCATAGTTAATATCCATCGTGTATTCCTAATGAAACCTTTATAAGATATAGAATGGGTGATGACATCATGAGTGATGTTCCATACCAATGTAACAACCAGATGGTTCATGGGGTGACATGTGTCACTTGTTGATTGGCCAGGGACCAAAATCTAGGGACCAAAATTCAATGCCTATTTTTTGTGTATTCTACAACCTATTTTTCCCTTTGTGCTTTGATCTCTGGTGGATTTCTAGGGATCACCTTCTCTGCAAGGTATGTGATTTCCTATCTATAACTTTCCATAACCTGCAATATATTTTGGATATTCTCTTTTCCTCTTAACACCTCTTCTTGTGCATTGTCCATGATATTCTTGAAGACTTCCTCAAGCCTTTGTTCTATTTTCTCTACACACTGTGTTTCTTTTTCCCTCTAATGTTGGAATTGGTTGAGGGCTATATCTAATATCTCTTTTACCTTCTTTGTTGTCCCTAATTCCATCGAATTTGTCCTAGCCCTTGATTAACCTTCATGCATGACACTAATATGTAGCTTGTATAATTCCTTGGTTGGAATATTGGAAAACACCAAGTCCAACTACTCTATATCCTTCAAGGGTTTATGCATTGTATCATTGTATATTTCTAGAATACCTTGGTTGATCTGGAAAGTATCACTTCCCATTATTGTTGTCTCTATTGTCTCCCTTTCTTCAGGGGTTTTCTCCTACTACCTTGGGTTCATATGATTATGTCTTCCTTATATATTCTTCATTTTTTTTATCTCTGTGTGTGTGTCCCTCCTATTTTTTCTATGTTCAGGTTTCCTTTGGCGCTAGGGTTTCAAACTTCTTCTACCTGGTTTACCTTCGTTGCTTCTTCCTCTAGGTTATTATCCTCGATAAATGTTGGATTAACTGACTCACTCTCTATTGATGGGATATCATCCACATATACCAATCTGGTTGCCTCCTGTGTCAGTTTGTTGGCGCTTCTTATCCTTTTTACGAACTGGTTGGGTGCTCTGAACTTTGGTGGTGTCATTTTTCTAGCTCGAGTAATTTTTTTTTGTAAATATAGGTTGGACTCTTCAAAATTTATCACACCCTATTTGATACTTTTCTCCTACTTTATCAAAATTAAAATAAGTGTTTTCCTTTTTGTGATTTTCCCCTTTTATAATGTTTGTCATAAATGCTCCTTACATTATCGGTCACCAGTTTTCTCTTTCCGATCATTTTCCATCCCAACGTGTTGTGTTCGCTTTTTCTGTCACTCAGTGTATTTAGGTTCTATCATACCTCTTTCTACATTCTTCTACATATTGTATCCTATAACTTTTTGTCTACCACATATCCATCTACGTACTTATTTTTGGATTTTTCTCATTTTTCTTCTTTTTTTCTTCTCTTGTTCTGTTTTAGTTACTACTATATACAATTGGTACAAATCTAACTTTTGTGCTACAAGTACTAAGTGTTGGTAGGTTGATTCTTCCTATAGATTTTCATTCGAATACCATTCACCAATCCTTGAATTTCCTTGCATGATAAATCCTGCAGCTATACAACACCTCCATATGTGACAGAATTGATCTCATATGGTCCTAGCCAATGCATCCTGATCTTCCCTAGGTGCTACAAATATTTATTGTCATAGAGGAGAACCAAATCTCCTCCTTAAAGTTCTTCTTCTTAACGTGTCTGTCATGACAATCTTTGTCCTTTGCTTTCTATAATTCCATATGGAAACCGACTATAATCATGTCTTCTTCTAATTCCATGAGTTGAGCTAATATTTCCTACAATGTGCTTCTTCTTATCATGTTTTTCATAGCTCCAATGCACAGACTTGACATAAAACAAATCAAAGGTACCACTGCTTCCTGTACATACACCAATCTGAAGGGTGTATGCCCTGCTAATTTATTTTATGTAGTTCTGTAAGCCCATAAAACTGTTGGTATCTTCAAGTCCCAATCATCCCTATTTACATTTAAAATCTTGGTTAAGGAATTCTCCGATATCTTATTAAATTATTCCACTATTCCATTAGCCTAAGGATGGTAAGGAGTGCTCTTCTAATGATGAATCTCAGATTATTTAGTAATTTCTTGGATGGTAATATTTATAAAATGAGTCCCATGATCACTCATCAAAATTCTAGGGCATCCAAATCTTGTCACTACTTGTTCAAATAGGAAGTGAACTGCAATATCCACATTGCAATATTTTACCGTCATTGCTTCAGCCCATCTGGTTAGGTATTGTTTCATTGTAATTATATACCTTGCTCTTGATCTTCTTGTTGGTAGATTGATTGGTCCTAAAATATCTACATCCCACTTACCAAACACTTTCAATGTTACTTGAGTTATTAATGGCATCTCATCCCTCCTCGATGGTTTTCCAACCCTTTGTTAGGCATCACAATTATGGCCATACTCCTTTGCATCCTTATGAATTGTTGGTTACCATAATCCTGTGTGCAATATCTTATGTGCAACAATCTTCTCTGCATAATTTCCTCCAGATATTCCTTCATGTGCTTCTGCCAAAATTATAGGGCATTCATGATCCATAACACATCTCCTTAAAATGTTATATACTCCTAATTTATACAAATGTCTTGCCATAAGTTGATAGTTTTCATCTCTAACCATCAAGTTCTTCTTTTGCACAGTATTATATTCCTTTGGGATGTACTCAAAAACTAAATAATGTCAACAAAATATTCATCAAAAATATGAACTAAAAATATTTGAGCATCAGGTAAATTATCCTTCAAGTTGGTCGGTTTCACTCCATTAGTTATCCTTGAGAGATGATTTGGCCCTACATTTAGTCTTCCAGGTTTTACAACAACTTCAAAATAAAACTCCAGAAATAACAACAACCATTTGCATATTCTCCCCCCCAAAACTGGCTTATTGAATAAATATCTAAGAGCAGAGTGATTTGTAAACATATTAAAATGTTGAACTAAAAAATAATGTTTGAACTATTGTAGTGCATACACCATATCCAAACCTTCTATTTATGTTGTATTGTAGTTCTTCTATGAATCTAACAACTTCCTACTTGCAAATGCTATAGGGTGATCTATATCATATTCTCGTAGATGTGTCAATAATACCTCAAGTGCTATTGAATATGCATCCACATGAATATGGAACACCTTTGACCAATCAAGAAAGACTAAAATTGGCACAATCACCATCTTCTCCTTCAAGATATACAAACTTTGTTGGAATTCATCATTCCACTGAAATTTAATATTCTTTTTCAATAGTTTATCCATTGGTGTAGTAATTTGTGCATATCCCCTTATAAACTTTCTATAGTAGCATGTATTACTAAGTGTATATTTTAATTGGTGCACTAACTTAGGTGGTGATAAATTAAAATAACAACAATCTTCACAGGACCAACCAACATACCCTAGAAAAATCCCAAATGGTGCATTGAAAATGGATTTATTAATGTTCAATGAGATCTAACACTATATACACATGTCTAACATTAATATTAACACTTCAACATGATCCTTCAATAAACTAAATATTGTCCAATCATCCAAGTAAACCTCCAAAAATTTATGTATAAAGTCCTTAAAGGTAGCTACTACTACTCTTGAAAAAAATTGCAGCTGCATTATTCAATCCCAGAGGCATCATTATGTACTTATATGATCCCCATTCTATAGGAAATGTAGTCTTATGTCAATCCTCTTGTGCTATCTTGATCTGGTGATACCCTGAAAACCCATTAGTAAATGAATATGCTTCTTGACCTCCTACATTCTTCAATACTTCATTTGTAAATGGAGTAGGGAAGGGATCATGTAGACATGCATCATTCAACTTCCTCAAGTCAAAACAGATTGTGATTCCCCCTTTCTTATTTTCCTACACTACCATAGGACTAATGCACTCTAATTATTCAATAGGTTCTATGACACCAACCTCTAACATCTTGTCAATTTCTATCTTAACTTTATGTTTATACATTGTATTCATCCTATAAGGTCTATGTTTTATTGGTTTGGCATCTGGTCTTAGAGGAATCTTCATTTATCCAAGTTCTCCTACTACCCCTTTCATCTCTAAAAATGTTGCTGGAAATAGGTCACTATACTCGTGCAATAACTCTGTTATAATTTCTACTGTCTGGTTTTCCCAATAATCACCAATACTTGCAATCTTCAAAATCTCCTCTATTCCAATATTAACTTTCTTGATCTTCAATGGTTCAACATATTCTTTTGACTCTAACTATGGTCCTTCTACTTATATTTATCCTTCTACTTCTGTGATCTAAATATCGCATCTGTTTTCTTCTGTTGGATCATCTTCTGTGATGGGATAATAGTGTAACAACTATCTGACTGTCTGTCTATTCTAATTCTGATAAGATGTAACTATTTCAAATTTAAGTTCTTCAAATGTGATATCTCTTACTACTTTCAATGTTGTATCTACCATTTTGTTCTCATTCTCAAATGAAAAATGTAATGACAAAATTATGCCTCATTTCCTCCCAATTTGTAGTTCCTTTGTGCAATTCCAGTAATGTATACTAGTTCCTCGAGATGCCTTTATTTAGTCCCTAAATTTGCACTTGACTATGAGATGGAAATATAGGGCATCATCAAGTTATTGCAATGGTTTTATGAATAAGATTTATAATTATTTTTGTTTGAAATGGTTTGAAGGTTGGGTCAAAGACAATGCAAAATATCAATCTCAAATAGGTAAGAACAAATCACATCTCACAGACTTAGTAAATGGTATTCAATCCAATAATTAGATGGAAAAAGTTATATGAAAGATAAATAAGTATGTAAGCTTTCAATTTTTCTACTTACATATGAAACTCTTGATCCCAAATATAATTTTATAAGAAAGAGAAAAGTACTTGAAAACAAATATGATCATGAACAAGAAAATAGTAAAGTATTCATTGGCTTACTCATAACCAAGATGCATCATATGCTTAGCAATAGATTAACATGCATTCAAGTAAGAAAAAGATAAAAATATAGAAAAGAATAGAAATCTAACTATCAGATAGCCTTTTCCATTTAGTATCAAAATGAAATAGTTCTTTGTCTTACAATATTTGCTCAAAAATGGACAATAGTTCCCAACCAAATCAACCCTTAGTTCTATCAATCGGATCTCTTTTTAAACACCATAATTAGTTTATGGAGATCCTACTTTTTAGATTACATTTTAGATAGGATCCTATATTATGGCTAATATTTAGGAGATATATCTTCATACGGATAATCCAAATCTCTATAAACTAGTCCTTAGGTAATCAATCTCGAATATAGACTAGTTTATTATTTTATGAGACATTCATATCTCACAAAGTGAGGAGTGAATATGATGTTGAGTTGTTCCACCTGAAGAATAGAAACTCTTGTTTGTGATGAGAAAAAACGTTATCTATTTGGAAATACCCTGTGATTGTGTATCTTATTATAAAATTTTCAAAATCTTAGCATAAGTATTGTTGTGTTCATCAAAAAGTCAAAAACTGTAGGATGCCTCTTTGAAACCTTCATTGTATGATAGTGGAAGAACCTTTGGTATTCCTCTGTTTGAACTTAGTTTTCACAAATACATTATGCCAATACAATTTTATGTTTTCCTCCCTTACCTATTTGAGCAAGGCTGGTTGATCTTTCTTTTTCTTTTTGAGCTTCTACAACTTTTCTTGTTGCTTCACATTCCATTGTTATACCATACACTTCTCTTGCTTCAACTGCATGATTATGGTTTGCAATTCTCTTACCCTGTATTTTTCATCTCTCATTTCCATTATGAATTCTGGATGTTCTTCAACTGGAGCAGGTTGATTCAAATCAATAGAAAATCTGGGATTTTTTATTTTGAATTCACGCTTATGATATTTTGAAGATGAACCACCAGCAATCTCTTTAGCTTCAACACTTTCTAACATTTTCATTTCTTGATCTCGTAGGTCTTCTATCTCTGGAAAATAATTGGATTATGGTTTGATCTCATCATCCACTGAATTATCTTCTAGATCTGTCGAATGGCCCTTTTTCATTGAGGATTTGGGAATTTTTTTATATTTTAAACTTGGATTTTTTGTTTCTCTAGTCACATGCATCATTGAATTCTCTGCTACTTGTTTACCCTTCTCATCTTTTCTCTGTTTCTCCATAGTTTCCTCATCATAAAATTCCTCTTTAGGTTCTACTTTAACCTTTTCCACTTATGTGAAGATGTTACAGATGACTCTCCCTTTTCATCCTCTGTAATTTCCATTATGTCATCATCAATGATAATTAAATTTTCTTTATTAATAGAAGGATTGAATAGGGCCTTTGAATTCAATATCAACTTATTGGTTTCTCTAGTTTTAGATCTACTAGGATAGTTCACCACTAGTTTATCCTTCCTTCTCTTTCTTAATTTCTTACTGAATCAACCCAAAGTTGGAGTTTCTCCATTATTGATTCATCTTCCTTGTGTCCTCATCATGAATTTCATGGGATACATTTTCACTTTCATGTATCCTCTTTATTAGGAAATTTTTCAATCCTTCCATGATCTCCCTTCTTAATCCATCCACCATCTCTTATAGTTCATATTTTGTTATTGTCTTCTTTTGTAAATCATTTATGTCTCTACACATTTCTTCACCTTCATAAATATTCCAAGTAGGATTGTCTGGAAGCTTATTTGGTGTATAAGTTCCCTTTTTGGGTGGCATGTTGGCCAAGTATCATTTTTAAACCTTGATTTCGAGGTGGTTCTTCTAGATAATATTTCTTCGGCTATATCTCAAAATTTTTATCCCTTATGGGTATGCAAATTTGTTTTTTGTAGTTATTTTATATTTCTTCTCTATAATGCCACGAGTATGATTAAAATTGGATGTGCCAAGTAGAATTTATAGTAACTTCCCCACAAGTTGTTGATGTTTTTCCCTTCCAGGAGAGCGTGCTTGTAAATCATGCCAATATCACAATATATGATATTTGATTATGAAACATGTACCAGAAATACTACAACATGTCCACTATCCAATACAATGTGTCTCACTTAATTTGTATACTCACTGAAGAAGATATCATTGTTTTACCTGGAAGACCTGTTTGAGACTAATTAATATGACTAGTCAAATGCCCTATCTTTCATAGGGTGTATCTACAAACGTAGGATGACCCAGAAGATGAAATTTTTATTACATCTACCTTGAATTTTTTTATGAATATCCTCCATGTTTCAGGGTCTGAAATGTGACAGAAACAATTTCGTAGTGAAAATTTCTCGAGGACTAAATTAAGGATGATTCTAGAACCCTATCTTACACAAGATATATGTCTGAAATTATAAGGCCTCAGGAGCTAAAATTTGAACCCAAAATACCTTGATCTGTCTAATAAATACCCTCCAAGAGTTTCCTTTTGAAATATTGTAGAAAAAAGTTATAATGAAAATTCCAAGGTGTCTTAGATGTAGCAACGAAACCGTGGGAACTTGAGCTCTAATACCAAATGTTAACAACGAAATATCAATATAGCATGGAAAAACCTGAGAATGAGTACTCAATGCCTATAAAAAGAGATAATTTTAGATAATATACCTCTTTGAGGGGGAAACCTCCTTATACACCACATAAATTTCCAAATACAAGATGGTTCCAAATGAAAAGGTCTCCTTGGTATATATATAGGATACTAGGAGGTACAATTACAAATAATGGACCCAAGATAACATAGATAAAATAACATTAATAATTTGATATGCCCCAATTAAGGAGTAATGTTCCACTATTTAGGGTTTAACACAATTGTGCTGAGGGGTTTGGACTCCCAATGCTTGAAAATAGGGATTAAACTCAAGGAGGAGGCCCAATTAGAATTTTCCCTAGAATTTTCCCTATTTAGTATGGAATAATACTATAAGTTAATGGTCTAGCAATCGTTCAAGGGAGTTTGAAAGTTGTTCAATTTCTCTCTTTTTGTTCTTTTATATTTTTATATTTTCTATATATCTACTACATAAATTAAGAGAAATAAATATTTTTAAGGTAGTCTTACCTAATGATAACCTTCAGGGAAAACATATAAAATTAATCAACCACATTGGGTTCTCTAATAATTAATTCTATCAAGAAACCTTTATTATCCAATTACCTTGAAGAAAAGACATAGATGAAAGAGAGAGAAAAATATTCCTTAAGAGAGAGCTTTTAAAAAGAAAAACATGAGAATAAATTAATAGCTATACTTTATACTTTGAGAAATATTTCTATAGAAGACTTAGCTACAACATACCCTCATAAAGAAACAACTGTTTAACGTATATCCTATCAAGGATCATACAAATAATTCTATAATTATTGAAGTAGTGAATAACGATAAAACAATTTATGAAAAATAAACGATCAAAGAATATTGAAACTAATATATAGCAATTTATGCAATAAAAAAGTTAACTTGAATACATTGAAGTTATTACTAGACATGTCTGAAATAATAATTAATTATAGAATAATCCATGACATAGTTAGTCCACACAATGGTTATTGTTAGGGTCCTAACCCACACATAGGTAGAAAAATATATTCGGATGTAATAAAGATCAATATTAATAAGGCCTTTCAATAAAATAGAATAAGGCGGATGTAAGAAGACCTAATAGAGGCTTCCGCTTCTAGAAGGATCTTCCATTAGATGCTTCTTTTTAGTATAAATAGGAGTCAAGGGTATGAGAACCCTAGCTTGGATATTATTGTAATAGAACTCTGCTCAACTGGATTTTCCCCCCTCGAAGAGGCCTGTGAACATTGCTTTCAGATTCAAAGTGTTATTTCTATTGTTATTCTTATATCATTTCAGTGTTATTATGGTGAATGTTCTGGTTATATTGTTGTTATTTTTCCATTACTAGCATTTTATTTATGTTCTGCATACATTTTATATCTGGTATATTACAAGTGGTATCAGAGCACTTTCCTCGACAAAAAGTGTGGGTTAATTTTTTTTTTTAGGGTAGAGATGTATTCTGGCGTCTTTAAGCCACAAAGATCTATCGTTACACACATAAAACCGTGGTTGAGGGATTAATGCATGCAGTAAATACAAATGGTACTTAAGCGCACATCTATTGGCCACCCTTGTAACCCCTATTGGTACCCCTTCGAGTGGTAGCGCATCAGAAAGCACTTGTGTACAGATTGACCTAGATTACTTGAAGCCCTCTTTAGATAAATCAATCAGCCGCCTAACTACTATAGTGTCACCGAGAACAACACTCGGTAAGATACTCTCTCGTACCTGGGTAGTTGGGTAGTATGACGAAGGGTACGGTCTACCCTCCTTAGTTAGTGCCCTGAGATATTGGACCGAGTACTACTGTTGGAGCCCGCACGTATATCAGAGAGCTATAGCATAGGGAAAACCATTTTCTGTAGAACCCTTGAATACCTAACCCTTGGGGACAAAAACATAAACAAATTAAAACAAACAAGATCTATTACCGCGCAACTGTGTTTGGGTTGCCAAGTAAATACACATTTCTTTCTGGTTAAGCATTTGGCCATTTCCTCTCTGCAGTATTCTTCAGACCAAACCGGAGTATAACTCCGTAAAAAAAAAAAAAAAAAATCTGGAATTTTTTTCACCATTATTTCAGACCTATTCCATTGGATTCATCTCTTCACCTTTATCACATTGATCCATATCATTTTTTGGCAAAAACAATTACTCCACCCGCCCCTTTTTAGTTCCCCCATCCTCATGGCCCATACTTGTAGCCAAGACTTGGAAGCTCACTTCAACACCTTGCAATATAGTCTCATTGAGACCCAAGAAGAAGTGAAACAACTCAGTGCCAATGTTGTCACCATCAATAAAACCATGCAGTCATGAATGGGCGAAATCAAACAAGACCTCACCACCCAACTTGAATCAGTGTTTTCGACACTCTACACCAAACTGCATATCCCTACAGATAACCCTTCCTCTTCCTCACCCCCACATACTGAAGGTGACCATTCCTCTCATTCCCATAACTTGCAGAACCATCACTTTCAACGTGACCTATGCCTTCCACGGGTGGATGTGACCAAATTTGATGGCTTGGACCCCACTGGTTGGGTAACCCAAATGGAACATTACTTATATTTATACAACATTACAGATGACTTGTCCAAACTCCGGTATGGTGTTCTCCATCTAGATTAAGAACGTTGGCAATGGTGGCAATGGAGAAAAAAATCACGTCAAGGGTATATTGCTTGGACACAATTTGTGGTAGAGATTTATGAATTATTTGACACTGACAACAACCATTTGGGACATTTGACAAAGCTGAAACAATTAGGAATAGTGGAAGAATTTATAGCTTCCTTTGAGGGCCTGTCTTTTAGAACAGAGGGCATGTCTGATGCCTTTTCTGAGAGTGTTTTATCAGTGGCCTCAAGGATGAAATTCGGGCCCATGTCCTCATGGCTCGGCCTGAGAGTTGGGTGGAGGCTACCAAAAGAGTTAAAGAAGCACAATAGGTTGTATCTTCTCAAAACCTCAAACCCTCCTTCATCCCTCTCTCTAAACCAGTAAATCCCACTGCTCCCTCTGCTCCACTAAAGATCCAAAAATTGACCTGGCCTGAAATGGATGAATGCTAACTCAAAGGCCTTTGTTATAGCTGTGATGACAAATATTTCTTGGGCCACAAGTGTAAAGAAAAAAATATTTTTATGGCCATCTCCGAGGAGATTTCGGAAGAAGATGAAGAAACTTGCTCTATGTCTAAATCACCTGAATCAACTGACATAACCCCTCCCTCAGACCCTCCCAAAGTAGAACCAGTCATTTCCCTCAATGCTCTCACTGGCTTCTTCGCTCCCCAAACCCTCAAGCTAATTGGTTACATCAAGAATTAGAAGGTCATCATTATGTTTTATAGTGGTAGCACCCATAATTTTATTCATCGCCACATTAAACAAGAAACTCATTGCTACATCCATGCCGTCAATAATTTCCAAATCATGATTGCCAATGGTGGTTCCATGAAATGTGGAGGGCGTTGTGAAAATGTGTGTCTCCGAATTGGTGACTACCACCTGAAATCCCATATGTTTTTTATCGACATGGGAGGTTGTGAAATTGTGTTGGGTGTAGACTGGCTAAGGACTTTGGGTCCCATTCTCATGGATTTTAAGCACTTAACCATGCAATTCGACCAGGAGGGCCACCAATATAAGTTCCAAGGCATCATCACCAGTTCACCTGAGATCATTAGTTCCCATCGCATGGAAAAGATGCTCAAAAAGGGTCATTCTAGTGTTATCTCCCAACTCCATGCCATACAAGCAACATAGACACCTTCGGTACCACAAGACCTCCAAGCCATCCTTTCTAAAAATCAAATGGTATTTTCCACTCCCCAATGCCTCCCTCCTTCCCATGGTGTTCATGATCATTCCACTCCCCTTGTACCAGGAAGCCTTCCTCCCAATATCCATCTGTATCGTCACCTCTTTTCCCAAAAAAATGAAATTGAGAAAAATGTCCAGGAACTCCTTAATGCAGGCTTTATCCGCCCTAGTATGAGCCCCTATTCATATCCTATGGTCATGGTCCCGAAGAAAGAAGGTTCTTGGCGAATGTGTCCTGACTTCTGTGCCCTCAACAAACTTACCATCAGAGAAAAATTCCCCATTCCTGTCATTAATGACCTCCTGGATGAATTGAGTGGCGCCCAATTCTTCACTAAACTGTATCTTCATTCGGGCTACCACCAGATATGTATGAAAGAGGCGGATATCCCCAAGACTTATTTTAGAATTCATGAGGGCCACTATGAGTTTTTGGTCATGCCATTTGGCTTGTGTAATGCCCCCTCCACCTTCCAAAACCTCATGAATCATGTCTTCCATCCTTTTCTCCGCCATTTTGTCTTAGTTTTCTTTGATGATATCCTCATATATAGAAAAACCTAGACATACCATCTTTCTCATGTGGATCGAGTTCTCCATCT
>JZKD02S1729292.1:629007-642536 GCA_000966675.3 Picea glauca
CAATTTTGTTTTTTAAATTATTGTTTTCCAGGAAATTTTGAATTTCTTTCATTTCTTTTTAAATTTTTTTTTCCACCTTTTTCTTAATGTTTTTTTTTATTTTTTGGGGTTTTGATATATTTTTTTAAATTTGTTTTTTTATTCATTTAAAAAAAATGTAAAGATTTTCTCCTTTCTCTTTATTTATTTTTTAATGTAAATTTAAAAAAAAAATTGTAATTTTGTTTTCAAGTGATCATTTAAGATCCAATTTTGGGTTTTTTATTTGCATAGGGATTTGTTGAAGAACACAGTTTCAATTAGGTCATAATTAGCTATAATTTTAACATTTAGAAAACACATTTTTCTTTAGGTAGCATTACTTTTTAATTTAGGTGTTGATTTTAAGGTTTTTCTGAGCAACTATTTGAGTTTTTAAGGTCATGCTTGAAAAAAGTTGTAATTTTGACCTGATTAAAAAAAAAGGTGCTACGAGTAGCACCAATTTTTTATTTGGGGGTTAATTTTAAGTTTTTTCTAAGCAATTGTTTGATTTTTTAAGGGCACACTTGAAAAACGTTGTAATTTTGAACCGGTTAGAAAAAATGGTGCTACCAGTAACACCATTTTTTAATTTGGGGGTTGATTTTCACATTTTTATGAAAAAATATGGGTTTTAAGGGCTAGAGTTATTGTTTTGAGGTCAAGTTTCTCATTAATTCGGTAACTCTGCTACAACACCAAATTCCACTTCTCCACTTCTTTCTACTTCTAAACTATTGAATCATTAGTATCCCCAATTCTTTCTTTCTTCTGCTAATTACGTTTGTTGAAGATTATGAGCATATGGAATTCCATTTGGATCCTTGGGATTAGAGACCTTGTCATTTGAGATATTAGTCTCATCTTTGAGATGTTCATCAATTGATCCTTTGGTGCTCCCTTCCTAAGTTTGATTATCTTCTGCAGTGTCACCTGGATTTTCTCCTATATCCTTTTCTTCATTTAATTCTTGAGCAGGTTTGTTTGTGCCAAGAAAATTTTCATTGGCAATGGGCACACCTATTTTCTCCATATCCTCCTCATCCTTTGTGAGATTAGTGGTATTAAGAGGTTTGGAAGTTGTTGGATTCTTTTCTTCTTCCCTTTTACTATTCTCTTATTTTTCTCTATTTATCCTATTAATCTATGCCTTTTCTTTATGTTCCTCTTGAGCTCTCTTTTATTGCTAAGATAAATCTTCCACTACTATCTTATGTTATTTCAAGTCTTGGCATTTTCTTCCCAATCTCTCCTTCTTCCAATAGATCTTTCTTTTTCTTCTCTTTCTGAGCTGTAATCCTTTGTTTGGCCAACAACTCATGTGAAACATCCTCTTATTATTTATTCTTTAATTATTCCTATACCTTCTATTGTTTCTCTTATTATTTGAAAATTATTTCTTGGCCAACTATCATGGCCTATTACTCTCTCTTTGCATTCAACCTTTCTTCTTATAATTTCTTGGCCTCGTCAATATATTTGTTTGAGGAAGCCCCTTCATTTATGATATTTATTTTCTTCTTTATTTTCAAGGATGCAAAAACAATCATTTTTGGATGATTCTTCCTTTTTATGCTTCCTTCCAATCTTGTGCATTTTATGTAAACAGTTCATCCTACCACTTCTTGTGTGCGTAAGGAAAAATAATGGATACTTTCTCAACATTCTTAAGAGCTAATCCTTTAGGATCATGTTTCCTGAAGTTTCCAGCCATGAACCTATATTCTAACTATATTTGACCTTTTTGTTTAGCATGCTTGGTATCCCTTACAGTATAATATCCTATCTCGAAGTTGTAAGGGATTAATATTTTCTTCTTATATCTTACCAATGTAGTATTGAAACCTTGCATGATAGACTAATAAAAAAAAATCCCCAGCCATAATTTTGTTAGGGACATAAGAAGGTAGAATATTTGGTGGGAAGGTGGCCCCATATATCCTAAGGTACGTGTTCTTTTCCTACAAACATCAGTTAGCAATATAAAAGAGGAATTTCCTAGCCTATTTTGATAGTCAAGGGAACTATTTCCCAAATATGATATTGTACATGCATGCTATAAAGAAGTCACATATTTGGGAATAAGATATTTTATATTTGTCTTCCCATAATATATTGAAATATACATGTACTGGTGGTTTAGAGATTTACCAGTTAGGTAATAATCCCGTGAAAGTGTTGTAAGCACATAATGCATCAATAAAGAAAGAAACCATATGAAATGATGAAACAATATTTGATTCGGGTTTTTGATCTTGTCCAATTTTGATGATGATTTGTTTTGATATAATAGCCTCCTAATAACTTCTTCCCCAACATAGAAATAATATATGCTAGAGGCAACCAAGCTTCAAAAAATTGTGAACAATCTTTCTCCCCATACAACCTACACAAGAAGATCATTAGGTTCATGTATGGTTCTCTTATATTAGTGATAGGGTATCTCCCTAATGACCTATTCATGTATTTTTTGTCTTCCTTCCACCATTTTCCTAAAATTTTGTTGGTCTCATATTTTTGGTAGTAAACTACTACAAAATCCTTGTTGAGTGATTCCTATGGATCTTGGAACTTATAAAAATTTCTATCATCTTGTAGGATGAAAGACCCAATAGACTCCCCCTTGTCATTATTGATCAAGAAACAACTTGTAATATATGTGATTTACGATGCATTCAACTAATTCTACATAAGGAAAGATGGATTCCCTAAATGTAGTTGAATGCAACCTAGACCACCTGATAAATTGGAAGACCGATTCATCTAGCTTTCTAAGGTTAGGGTCACTATGGGAGGTTGATTCTAGATACTCCTAGTCTTTAAACTTAATAAAAAATGTCATTTCATCCATGAATCATTACTTCTATAGTAGCTCCACCTGTGCTTGGTTTTGTGTCCTCGTATAGTGGTATTTTTGTTGACAACTTCCTTAAAGGTAGCATGATTAGTGGTTCTAGTCTGTTTGACGCGTGCGGTTCCTCGGATTGAGGTGGTGAAGAAATAGAATTGTCTATTTTTCCACCCCTAATCCTTGGTTTCTTAGACAATCTTTGAACAAGTGTCGTTCTGGGAGGAATTTTAACTATGTCAGAAAAAAATTCAAAAGCATGAACGGTAGTATATTGCATGAAAACAATTAAGATAGAGAAAAGAGAAAAAAACATGAATTATATCTTCTCATGTGACCAATTGAAACCATTAGTGAATGGGATTGGTACTTCTTACCTAGAATAGAGACATATTTCCTACTATAACACAAGTTAATGTCGCTCCTCAAAATCGTCAGATGAACAGGTAGGTGGTGCACAGATAGAATTCTAAGTGAACAAAATGAAATATTTATTGTTTGAATGCTTTCCAATTATGGTAGATACCAGAATAAGAGTAATGTATTTTAAATGTTGGACTGAGATTTTGTGAATATAACTAATTTAAATGCTCCATGTATGTTCAACAAGACATTAATGGTTCAACAAGACGTTTTGTTTTGTGTGTTTCTCATAAAACAAACATTGGGTAATAGAGAAATGGGAATCTTGGATACATGTGAGGTTGTGTGTGATCAAAGGGAATGTGATATATACTAATTATCGTTGAATTGATTTCCACTATTGTGAGTGCATCGAATAACGATAAGGGTAGTCATATTTGTTGTTAGTTGCCTATGGAACTTGAGGATCCCACGTAGAGCTAGGTTTCTCTATATTTTCTTTATATAGAAATGTAGTGTTTCCATCTTTACACGAGGTTGTTCCTCAATATGAAGTAGTGGGTCAAATCCTAGGATAATTATTGTAGTTTGTTTCAAGTCATTGTTCACGATGCGGTTAACATGCAGGTGTCGAATCAGTGGCTCTAGGTTATGATCGATGAGTTTATTTATCAGTTCCCATCGTTTCGTCAGCACCATGCTAAGCTCAGGAACAAGATTGATCAATAACTCTCTCTTTTTTGTTATGAGGGAGTCTGATGTGATCAAGAACTCTCTCTTTTTTTTATGAGGGAGTGTGATGAGGTTTGAAATGTCCATGGTGTGTTGAACTATTTATATTCTCTTGTTGCAAAAGTTTACTAGAGACTAAGGATAGACGGTTTTGAAAATATGCAAGTGTGATAACACTTCATTTGTATATATGAACTCAACGATGTGAGGTGACACCCTCCTGTCATTTATTGCAACCAGATTGTTATTGTTGTGAAATCCAATTCTAAAATTTCAGTTGTGAAGCGAGTTACTGATTGTGATGATCATTTAGAAGCATAAATCTGTTATTTGTGGTGAATATAGATGTTGAGCTTTGTGATAAATTGTGAAGCAAGAAAATGCAGAGAGAAATAAAATGGTATATTGGAATGTATGAAGAAGAGAAGTACAATGAAAAGGGAGATGGCTGAGCTAAATAGGCTCAAGCAAAACAAGAATAGAAAGTACAGCTGGCCAGGACAGCTGGCAGTGTACTGTCAGACTGTTGAGGTTACATTATATTTAACACTCCCTCTTAAACTCAACAGTTACAAACATCAGCACTGATTATGCCTAAGTGTTGTCTCTGAAAATCAAAAACCGATTTTCCTAGTGGCTTTGTAAAGATATCAACAAGATGATCTCGAGAACCACATAATTGTAGTGCAATATCACCATTATTGACTAGCTCGCGTATGAAATGAAAATGAGTGTCAATGTGTTTTCTTTTCTTATGAAACACATGATTTTTGGATAGAGCAATTGCTGAAGTATTATCACAAAAAATAGGTGTTGGATCCTTTTTTGTATGTGACATATCTTTCAATATTCTTCTCAGCCACACAGCTTGACAGGAAGTTGAGGTAGCAGCGACATACTTTGCCTCTACAGAAGATATTGAAACAATTGGTTGCTTCTTTGATGCCCATGAGATTAGGTTCGTGCCCAGTTGAAAAACATGTCCAGATGTGCTTTTCCTATCATCTAGGCTGCCTGCAAAATCACTGTCCGTGTAACTAGAAAGTTGATTACTATCATATTTAGTGTACCATAAGCCAAAATTAAGAGTTCCTGCAACATATCTCAAAATTTGTTTCACCATTTTCCAATGAGAATATTTGGGGGATTCCATGAATCTGGAAACGAGGTTGGTTGCATACATAATGTCAGGACTAGTTGTTGTAAGATACAACAAACTGCCTACTAAACTTTTGTACAGGGTAGAGTCCACTGTAGGACTTTCATATTTCTTGCTCAATTTTGTGCCTAGTGGTATGGGGGTTTCTGTTGGATTGCATCCTTCTATGCTAAATATTTTGATGATGTCTGTTGCATACTTTTGTTGACAGACAAAAATTCCTTTGGCTGATTGATGAACCTCAATCCCTAAAAAATATTTCATTATGCCAAGATCTGTCATCTCAAACTCAGATTGCATGGCATGTTTAAAATTTGTTAACTCAAGATTTCCGGTATAGATCATGTCATCAACATATAAACATACAATCAAAATTTTACCATGTTGATCTGTTTTGGTGTAAAGAGTTGGCTCATTTTCGCTTCTGCTGAAACCACGTTTGATCAGATAAGTGTCAATTCTACTGTACCAAGCTCTTGGAGCTTGCTTTAAGCCATACAAGGCTTTCTTCAACCAGAGACTTTGGTTGGGTGCTCTTGGACTTCAAATCCAAGTGGATGATCGACATAAACTTAATCTTCTAAGAAACCATTTAGGAATGCTGACTTGACATCCATATGGTAAACTTGCCATTTGTGTTGGGCTGTTATGGCCAATAGAGTTCTTACAGTGTCTAATCTTGCTACTGGAGCAAAAGTTTCGCCATAATCAGTACTAGGTTGTTGTGAGAATCCTTTGGCAACAAATCTTGCCTTGTGTTTTTCAATCTCCCCTTTTTCATTGAGTTTAGTTTTGTAAACCCACTTGACATCAATACTCTTCTTGTGACTTGGAAAATCAACAAGATCCCATGTCTTGTTCTTCTCAATGGAGTCAATTTCTTGGTTCATGGTTTGAACCCAATGTGGCTCCTTAGTTGCTTCCTTAAAGGATGTAGGTTGACATGACATTAAAGCAAAAAGGTTGTGTTGTTCAAAGTCATCCAACTCCTGATGGATTTCTCTCAAACTTCGAGTTCTCTGATTTTGTGGTTCAGAGAATGATTCTCTGCTGGAAGTTGAGTGATCTTGAGAATTTTCAGGTTGTTGTTGTACTTTCAATCTTGGAAGAATAGTTTGGCGTACTTGTTGTTCTGAATTTTCTGCATTTTCAGAACTTGGCAGCAATGGATTTTGACTATCCATCTGTTGATTTTCTGAATCATTCCAGAATTGATTTTCCAGAAATTTTACATCTCTGCTGAGAATTAGTTTCTTGGTGATTGGATTGTAAAGTCTGTAAGCTTTAGATGTTTCACTACATCCAATGAAAATACATTTCTCACTTCTGTCATAAAGTTTCTTCCTTAATTCGGAAGGTATGTGAGCGTATGCTATGCATCCGAATGTTTTTAGATGTGCTACATTGAGCTTTGTCCCACTCCATGCTTCTTGGGGAACTTTCATCTTTACACTTGTGGTTGGAGATCTATTTAGGAGATAAACTGAGCATGTTACTTCTTCAACCCAAAAAGTATTTGACAAACTTTTCTCTTTAAGAAGTGTTATTGCCATATTCATTATTGTCTGATTTTTCCTTTCAGCCACTCCATTCTGTTGTGGAGTATACCTGGTTGTTGTTTGCATGATAATTCCTAGTGATTTGCAAAAATTTGCAAATTATCTGGAGTTGTATTCTCCACCTCCATCTAACCTGAGTGCTTTGATATATTTGCCACTATGTTTTTCAGCTTCTGTCTTGAATTCTTTGAATTTTGCAAAATTTTATGACTTGTGTCTGAGAAAATAGATTCATATTTTTCTACTGAAATCATCAATAAATGTTAGAAAGTAAAAGCTACCACCTATTGAATCTATTTTCATTGGTCCACATAGGTCAGTGTGAACAAGTTCAAGATGTTGTTTGGCTTGATTTGATGACCAGGGAAAACTAGTTCTCTTATGTTTTCCAAGTATGTAAGACTCACATGGGGGAATTTGCTCTTTAAAGATAGAAAGACCTTTGACCATGGAGTTCTTCTGAAGAAGAATTAGACCTTGAAATGGTAGATGTCCAAATATTGTATGCCAAACCATAGTTTCATTCAGGGTGGATGCACTTTGTGCATATGGTTGACTCAGATTTGCAGTTCTGAGGGTAAGGGGAAACATCCTATTGGGGGTCATATGGATTTCAGAAATTAATTTTCTGCTTGGGATTTTGTCATATATCTTGCAAGATGCTCCCTCAAAAAGCACCTTATAGCCATGTTCAATGAGCTATCCTACACTTAGCAAATTATGTTTCAGATTTGGAACATGATAGACATTGTTTATGTCTTTCTTTACATTTTGTTTAGTAAGAATAGGAACAGTGCCTTTTCCTTGAACTTTGACTAAGTAATCATTTCCAAGTGTAATATCATATGAGATTGAAGAATCAATACATGAAAGTAATTCTTTGTTACCTGTCATGTGATTGCTACATCCACTGTCCAACAACCAGAGATCTTTAGGTTGTTGTTCAGTGTTGTGACACGAAAGAAGCATACCTCTTGAGTTTTCTCCCATGTGATGTGACACATGTGCTTTGCCTGAGAGCTGATATGCTTGCTTCTTCCTGCATTCAGATTCATAGTGCCCATACATTTTGTAGTAATAGCATTGTATGCTTGTTTTGTCATTTGATCTTCTCCCTCTACCTCTTTGAGGCTAGAAATTATGATGTTGATTTTGTTGTTTCCTTTAACCTTAGAAATTTTGATTTGGATATTGTTGTCTATTGCCTCCACTGGAGTGAGGGTTACTTTGATTTCTCCCTCTTCCTTGGTGGCCTCTGCTTCTTCTTTTGCCTCTCCCTCTACTAAAGGAGAATTGAGTTTTGAAAGCATTGGAGATTGACTCATCTGTGAGATGCAGTCTGGTCTCATGTGTCACCAGAGAACCAATTAATTCATCTGTTGAAAAACTTGAAAGATCCTTGGATTCAAGGATTGTTGTTACAACCATTTCAAATTTCTTTGGTAAACTTCTGAGAATTTTCTCAACAATGCGTTGATCAGTGATGGTTTCACCAGTCAGTCTGATCTGGTTCATGATTCCCATGACTTTGGTCATGAACTGATCCACATTTTCAGACTCTGTCATCCTTAGAGCCTCGAATTGCATCCTCAAGGTCTGCAGTTTAACTATTTTGACCCTGTCATTTCCTTGGTAGGAAGATTTAAGGATATCCCAGGCCTGTTTTGAAGTACCAACGTCTGTGATTTTTGAGAAAATTGAGTCATCCATAGAATTTTGAATCTAGAATTTAGCTTTATTTTCTCTGTTTCTTTGAGTTTCCTAAGCAATTTTCTGTTGATTTGTCATGGCGGCAAGGTCTATTGGATCTGGTTCCACATATCCATGATCCACTAGATCCCAACACTCTTCTGCTTGCAAGAAGGATTTCATCCGAAGAGACCAGAACTCATAATTCTTTCCAAGAAGAATCGAACCATGTGTTGGTCCTAAATTGCTAGACATCACCATATTTTAGCAAATTCAACAAAATAGAAGAAAAAATCTTACTTACCTGTCTCCTGCGTGTAATTTGCAGTGGTTTCGGAACTCCGTTAGATAAGACTTTTGAACTCTCCAACTTTCGATTTCCGAAACGCCGATTGCCGATGAGAGCTTATCGGCCTTGAATTGGCCCTTAGTCTCTGATCAATGTGACCACACGCCGAAAGGTTAAAGCGCTATGGGATTTTCCAGTTCTTTGTCCTTTTGAATCCCCGATCTCCAATTTATCGATTTCTCGATAGGAGACTTTTCCCTTCGGGAGATTTCCCGAATGCTTTGATATCCTCCACGCGTCCTCCTATGATGGATGGTCCTAATCACTTCTCGTGATTTCGAGACTTCAACTACTCCAGACGTCTCATCTTCAGGATTCACGATTTTTCGAATCTCGTAATGTCAATGGACTCTCCTATCGGGATTTTTCCGAAGGCCTTGATTTCTTCCACGTGTCCCAACAGATGGACGTCTCAAGTCTTCTTCGCGGTTTTCACCATGGAGATTCTTGATCCCTCGTTTTGACGAGATGACGTCAGTTGGGCCCTATAACGGAGCTTTTCCTCCTTTCGGGATTTCAGACTTCGCAATTCCGAAATGCTCGTGCTTCTTTTCCTCGGGATTTGTGAAACATCGAATCCCGATGTGCCGATGGCCTTTCCTTTTGGGACTTTCCCCGAAGGCCTAGATTGTTGCCATGTGTCCCCTTAAGATGGACGGTCCTCATCATTTCATGATTTCATGACTTGCGACACCCAATGACAGAAATCCTCTGTCAACTTGAAACCTCGGTCGTCGATATGCCGACTGTTTCTTCGATCTTCACCACATGTCCGAACAAATGGACGACCGTGATCTTTTCGATATTTCACAATTTGCGATGTCGATATTTTGCGTATCGAGGTTTTGGAGAGCAGTCTCCTTCACTCGTCCAACTCCCAATCCCCGATTTTGCGATGGGATAAGATCGACGGCTCACGATCTTTCGCGATCCAATGGTCCAGAATAGCTCGTAATCTCGCGATTCGCAAATTCTCATGACAGTCTTCTGACCTTTACACCTTATGAGTTAGCGAAATGCCGAGATTTCACCACATGTTTCTTGATGGACGGTCCAAATGATTTCAGGATTTCGCGACTTCACAAGTCAAAATTTCTCCTGTGTGCTTCAGAGGACTAAACCTCTTGCACCTTCTCGTTGATCCAACTGCTGTTGGTCCTTTGAGCAAGATCTGACGGCTGAAATTCTTTCATCTTTTCCGCGCTCTCTTTGTCCCTTCTAAACTAGTTTCCCGCTCTGGATCCGTTCGCAGGACGAATCTTATGGCCTCAATGGTTGTTCTTTGCACATGAGATGCATTCTTTGCTCCTGTGGAAGAAATATATGTGAATCTTTCAAAGATTTGAAAGAAATACATGGGTTCTTTGAAGCTTGGCATTGTCTACTGCAGTCTTTAATAGATTTGAGCAATTTCCAAAATGCTTTAAACGATGTTGCCTTCTGCAGCAATCTTTCACAAATTTGAATGAATTCCGTGAAATCTTCAACGTTTCTGCCTTCTGAAGCTCTTCTTCATGAATTCTTTGATGATTCTTGAGAATTGTACAAGAATATTTAAAGTTTCTTCTTCTGCACTCTTTTCTTCCTCGATCTTTCAAGCATTGTACACTCTGCTTTGACACGTGAGCTTCTTACGCTGATCTTTTGAGCGTATGATGGTCTTATTCCTCATGGAATTTTCCTGTGAGGATATTTCGAGAGTATGACGGACAACTCTCCAGACCTTGTGAAAAGTCTGTGTCAAAATGCTCTCAAGGTCTGTGAAGCTCTGCACTATTTGAGGATCATGTTTCTCTCCAGCCTGTGTGAAGAGGCTTACTACTATAGCTCTGATACCATGATAAATTGTGAAGTAAGAAAATGCAGAGAGAAAGAAAATAGTATATTGGAATGTATGAAGAAGAGATGTACAATGAAAAGGGAGATGGCTGAGCTAAATAGGCTCAAGCAAAACAAGAATAGAAAGTACAGCTGGTAGTGTACTATCAGACTGTTGAGGTTACATTATATATAACACTTTGGTGCAACGTATATTATTATTTTTTAAAGTTTAGGTTTGGTTTGTGGATGAATTAAGTCTCCTTCCTAGATTTGTGTGAACAAACAATGTAGTTGTATTGACAACTATGAGAATGGTGTCAAGTGCATTAGCATGCACACATTTCACATCCATAATTTCAAGTGATCATATGTATAAATGAAAAGGTTGATGAACCTAATGTAGGAGTTGGAAAACTGATAGAAAAATAAAATTAAAGTTAAAATGGAAGCCAGATTGTTCCAAAAGAATGCCCTTCTCAAGAGTTCGAGAGATGAGACAACAAAATAATAGTTTGCTCTGATTTTGTTGACATGTAGTACAACATTCAGAGCTATGTGCGTAGATCATTATGTTATTCTGGTTTAGAGGGGAATTTTGATTTTGATTTTGACTATGTGCATAAAATCTTGATCCTTTCTTTTTAACTGGAATGTTGAGTTCTTGGAACATGGTTGCTATCAATGTCTACATACTTAAAAATTTTGCATTAGAGTATTGAAGGAAAATAGTGCACTTGTGGTTGAACCCAGGAAGAGAGATTCACTATGGATATTGATGAGAAGATGATTATGAGAGAAGGAAACATATTTTCCTTTACATAGCCCAATATTTTGTACAACATGTGTGTTGGTTGTGGAGCCTGATTATCTTCCTGATTCTGAGATCTTTTACTTTCAGCTGTGTTTATACCCTATGAATTATTTACACCCTAGAAGTATGTACACTCTTCCATGCGGGGGAGTGTAGAGGGGGGGTTCCCTTCTATGGGGTCTTGGGGGGCTATCCCCCCGGCTTGGGGGTCTAGGGGCAAGTGTCCCCCCAGTGGGGATTCGTGAGAAAATCCCCTGAAGGAAAAATTGTCTTGTAAATGTATATTGTAATTTCATTGTAAATCTAGACTGTTCATTATAAGGTCATAGATCTAACGATAGATATTATGTGAGGGTTTTTTTCCCTAGAAGGGAACTCTCTTTTATGAGAGAAATGTATTGTGGCTATGGAGGATGAGAATATTGTATTCTGAGAGAGGAGACTGTGAGAGAAAGAAGAGGAAGTTACAACGGGTTTTGTTGTGGGTTGTATCCCTTCATTTGCTGAATAATAATAAAGGAAGGACCTGGAAATTTCTATGGTGGACGTAGCCCACACTGAGTGAACCACGTAAATCTGTGTCTCTCTTTTGTATTGTGTATCTTCTATGTTTTTTTTCTGCATTTGTTTTATTTTATTGCTCTGCGGTCCTGTTTTTCTAACAACTAGTATCAGAGTGAAAGGTAACTCGCAGGAAAAGAGGGTTTCTAGTTTGAGTGGGAGCAATGTCGGAATATGGAAAGTTTAGGGTCGAGAAATTAAACGGCCAAAACTATCAGTTATGGAAGATGCAGATGGAAGACTATTTATATCAGAAGGATCTATGCCTAACATTGGGCGGAATAGAAAAGAAGTCGGTGGCTACGAAGGACGAAGAATGAGAGATTCTTGACAGAAAGGCTCTAGGAACGATACGGCTGAGCCTGGCAGCATCGGTGGCTTTCAATATTTCCAAAAAAAAGACAATGAAGGGTTTGACGGATGCATTGGCCAAATTGTATGAAAAAACCTTAGCGTGCAATAAGGCATTTCTAATAAAGAGATTATTTAATATGAAGATGTTGGAAGGTGGGTCTGTTGCAGATCATTTAAATGATTTTAATATGGTTACTAATCAACTAAGTTCTGTAAAAGTAGACTTTGATGATGAGGTCAGGGCTCTTCTAATCTTGTGCTCATTGCCAAAAAGATGGAACAGCTTGGTCATGGTTGTAAGTAACTCTGTCTCCGATTCAAATACTTTAAAATTTGATGATGTTGTTGGTGTTATCCTTAGTGAGGAAATGCGACAGAAAAGCACAGGTGAGACATCAGGAAATGTGTTGAACATGGAGAACAAGGGAAGACAAAAGGATAGAGGAAAGGGTTTCGGGAACCGTGGGAATTCTAGGAAGGGCAGATCCAAATCCAGACTTGGAAATATAGAGTGTTGGAATTGTGGGAAGAAAGGACATCTGAAAAAAGACTGCAAATCTCCAAAGAAACAAAGAGATAGACATCAGGAGAGAAATCAGGAAGAAAATGTAACAGGTGATGTGTTACAAGATGCTTTGAATATTTTTATAGAGAATATTTTTTAGTCTTGGGTAGTAGATTCAGGGGCTTCATTTCATGCCACACCCCATAGGAAACATTTTCTAGAGTATGTTCAAGGTGATTTTGGAC
Source organism: Picea glauca (assembly GCA_000966675.3). Taxonomy (NCBI): domain Eukaryota; kingdom Viridiplantae; phylum Streptophyta; class Pinopsida; order Pinales; family Pinaceae; genus Picea; species Picea glauca. The sequence continues at coordinate 642,025 of JZKD02S1729292.1, forward strand.
AGGTTCATTTGGGTGACGATGCACCATGCAAAATTGTTGGAATGGGAAAGGTAAAAATAAAGCAATGCAATGGAAACCAATGGTTGTTGAAAGAGGTAAGACATGTTCCATATTTAAGGAAAAATCTAATTTCAACATGGCAGTTTCCAAGTGAAGGTTGTGTATCCATATTTACAGATAAGACGTGGAAGGTCATCAAAGGATCATTGGTGATAGCGAAAAGAGAGAAGGTAGGTACATTGTGTTTATGTACTAGTAATATTGACTCTTCTATCTCTTTAGGTTCTATAGGAGTGGATACAACACTGTGGCATCATAGGATTTGACACATGAGTGAGAAGGGGATGTAGATACTTCACAAAAGGAATTTGTTGCCAGATCTTAAACAAATTGATTTGGACTTTTGTGAGCATTTTGTTTATGGAAAACAAAAGAGAGTCAGATTTCTCAGAGTCGGAAAAGAAAAGAAGAATGAAAGGTTAGATTTTGTGCATAGAGATGTATGGGGACCA
>JZKD02S1729292.1:663906-675495 GCA_000966675.3 Picea glauca
CATTAGGGAAATTGAGGTGTATTAATTTCATGACTATATCAAATGGGTGACCATAATTTTAATGTATTATATTCAATGGTGGATTAAAATCCCCCAAGAAGCCTACAACCATCGAAGACATTGAGGTATATTAATTTTATCACAATATCAAATGGATGACCATAATTTTAATGGCTTATGAAAGTTTTTTTTGTTGTCATTATTATACCAAAATCATTCATATTTTTTTATGAAATTATATAGGGATTAATAAAAGTATTTTGTGTAGATGATCGTGAGAAATGTAAATAATTATTAAAGAACGTATGGAGGTTGTTGGAAGATTGTTTTTTTTCATTAATTTAAACTCTAGAAGAAGTTAAAAATCCCACATTTGCTTGAAGAAGAAGAGTACAAAAGATGGATATTGTTGAAAGCATTATTTGTGGTCAATTTATATACCCTATATTTGAAGGAAGTTTTACCATACATAAATTACTAAAGTGGAAGAACAAGTTACATGGGTGGAAATATTATTCGGATACCTTTCCAACGGTATATGGAAGTCCCTCTAACTCCCAAGGAATGAGGAGATATGAATTTTTCCGTCTGACAACTCAGGGAAAAAATTAAGGACAGTTCAACCAGGTCAACCCAAAAACTAAAAATAAGGACAGAACTACTATAAATATAGGATGGATTTTTTCATTTTTAGAGAAACCAAGCTAGCAATCTTTAAGAACAAGTTTGGAGTGAAGCAACTAGGAGGATAAGGAGCTCTTATCAAGGACATGTTCTAGTCTTATGGTGATTTTTTATCATTGTTATGGGTTCACTATAGTATGGAAGGTTAATTATTTGCACAAGGTTCTATGTGGTTGTTGGATTTTATATGTGGACCCATGTGAACCTACGATTTCTATGTGGACCCAATTTCTAAGTGGATCCAGTTTGATGATGATGATGTATCAACGATCAATGGTAGTGATAGTCTATGTGGAACCAATTTCTAAGTGGACCTAGTTTGATGATGGTGATGATGTATCAATAATAGTGACAGTGATAGGTTCATTATCGTTTATATATTCTTGGGTGGAAGGAAGGGGAAATGATAGACTTTTTAACCCCCTCTTTATCTTGGAGGATTGTATCTTCCCTTGGAGGTTTATCCCTCCTTTGAACTTGGAAGTTGTAGCTTCCCTTGGAAGTCATTACTTCCCTTAAACAATAATTATTGATTACTTCTCATATATTTTCCATGGTGTTTTTTGGTGTAATGGTGTAACTCTTCTACTATTATTCATTGTTAATTAGATATAATTGAATATATAATATGGTTGAAGTATAAGTTGAAAAAGTGTTTAAATTGTACTTGATATTGATTCATCCCCCTCTCAATATTAAAAGTTGGAGTCAGAGAAGGTTACCTTTAGTACAGTTTAAACATTGGAAGGAAGATCCTAAGAAGAAATGGAAGAGCACATTCCAAATGGGATTCCATCATTTGATGGAAGCAATTATGCATATTGGAGTGATAGAGTGTAGACTTACTTGACATCTTTGGGAGTGTATATTTGGTACTCAATTGTAAATGTCTATGTAATCCCAAAGGATGTTCCAACCGATCCAAATGATAAAAAGTCAATGAGTTGTAATTCAAAATCCATACATGTTATTCTAGGAGCATTGACACCAACTATTGAAAGAAAACGGATGGGTTGCAGCACGACCAAAGAGGTATGGGACAAACTCAAAAGCATTTATGATGGTGATCCTAAAGTCAAGTAGGTCAAGCTTCAACAACATAGAGCAGAGCTTGAAAACCTGAATATGGATGAAAAGGAAGATATTGCATCCTATTTTCTTAGAGTTGATGAAGTTGTCAGTGTTATTAGAGGATTAGGAGAAGATCTAAATGAATCTTTGGTTGTACAAAAAGTGTTAAGATCACTCCTCTTAAAATATCTTGCTAAGGTCTCTGACATTGAGGAAACTAGGGACTTGACCAAAATGACAATGGATGAATTACATGAGTCTCTCATAGCATATGAAATGAGAATGGGTACAAAAAATTACCATCCAGATAATGAAGTAGCTTTTAAATCCATAAAGAAGACAAAATACAGGAAACACAAGGTAGAAGAAAGATTAGATTGCAACCTTGATGAAGAAATATCAAATTTTGTAAGAAGCATTTAGAAGGGATCCGACAGATACAAAGGAAAGTCTCCTCACAAATGATTTAATTGTGGTAGAGTAGGACATATTGGTGAAATATTCCATTATGAAAAATAAGCTTCAACAAGAAAAACAGTTTCTACTCCAAGGATGATGGAACCTCTTCAGATGAGAGTGATGAAGAAGAAAAAGATGTAGAAGAAGTCCTCTTTATAACCCAAGAAACCCATAATGATGATCACAAGAATTCTAAATAAGAAGAATACATTTCTAAAGAAGAATCTGATGAAGAAACAAGCTTTGATTCTTTTTGGGGATACAAAAACAACACATAAAGTGAACAAGAAGATGAGACTCTTAGAAAATTGAAGGATGTAGAAACTAAAAATAGAAATCTCATAAACACAAATATAAGGCTAAGAAGTGAATTGAGTAGTTATGAAGAAGAGAATCATAAGCTTTAAAAGGATATTGACATCTTAAAGGAACAATTATAATATTATGAGAAATTGAAAGCAGAATTGAATCACACAAAAGGGGAACTAATATTGAAAATAGAGAAGTTGGAGAAGTTAGAAAGAAGCACTGAAAAGTTAGATGAAATCCTTAGCAGTCAAAGATCACCGAATGACAAGACAGGACTAGGATACAATGACAATTTTAAGGAAGATGAAAAGGGTAGAACTAACACTCCAGAAGAAGTTGAAGAACAAGATAGAAGACAAGGAAATAAATTGCAGAATAAATGAAAGGGGCAACTATGAAATATACATGAATGGTGTGAATAGTAGATATGGAAATGTTCGTGGATTTGTCAACATAAATTATAATCCATTTGATCCATTAATGGATCAAAATATTGTATGCTACAAGTGAAATAATCTTGGTCACAAAGCACGATATTGTAGAGATATGAAGGAAGATGATCCTATGCCAAATGTTCCTATACCAACTACAATATGGAGAAGGAAAGAGATTCCAAACAATGAATATTTTTTAATAGCATTGATCGTTGAAGAATGTAAAAAATAATATGAATGGTACGTAGATAGTGGGTGCTAATCTCACATGACTAGAGATCAAAACAAATTTGTTAGTTTGAAGAAAAAGGGTGGAAATGTTGCATTTGGAGATAACTCATCAACTAGAATAATGGGAAAGGGGTTAGTAAAACTTGTAAGTGAAAATGTAAAAGAAGAAAATGTCATATTTGTTGAATACCTAAAGCATAATCTCCTCAATGTCAGTAAAATGTGTGATCAAGGATACACTTTAACGTTTTACTCTCAAAGCTGCAAAATCAGAGAAGAAGATTCAAGAATATTGGTTGCAACTGCTACAAGAATACCAAGTAACATATACATCCTAGACCAAGAGAAGAGAAAGAATATTGAAGACACATAGAAGAGTTTGAAGGTAGACCAAGAGAAGATAAAGAAGATTGAAGACACACGCAAGAGCTCAAAGGAAGAAAAGGACCAGAAGACCTGAAAGAAAAATGAAGTACTACTAAGTGTCATATGTTAAGGGGGAGCAACCCCAAATAAGATAGTAACCTTTTTCCATTAAACTCAATGGGAGCATCCCCGCCCTTTTCCATTGATGTAAAAGGGGGAGAGAAATCGGGAGCATGATGACATGGGAAGAATGAGTGTTTCCATCAATGACAAAAGGATAGATTGTTGGAATATTGGTTTTTTTCATTAATGTAAACCCTAGAAGAATTTAAGAAGCCCACATTTACTTGAAGAAGAAGAGTACAAAAGATGGATATTGTTGAAAGCATTATTTGTGGTCAATTCAGATACCATATCTTTGAGGGAATTTTTACCATACATAAATAACTCAAATGGAAGAAAAAATTACATGGTTGGAAATATTTTTCTGAGACTATTGAATTCCCTCTAACTCCCAAGGAATGAGGAGATATGAATTTTTTCGTCTGACAATCTAGCCAAAAAATTAAGAACAGTTCAACTGATACAGATTTTGGAGCGGAACAAACTGATTAATAGACTAAATACAATAAACACAGATATAGGCAGAATAACACAAATATCTAGTGAACAATATCTTCTATTAAATAATTAAAAAAACTAAAACTGTAAAACTGTAGAACTGAAGCTTGCTCGAATGGTGGTAGTTATCTCTGAGAAGAGATTTGGTTTCTACACGCATCCATTTGAGCAAAATGGATTACAATGAGGCTCCATAAGACCTTTTCATATTACTCATGAATGTCAAAACCCTAGATATCCAAAAACCTAACCCTAGAAGGTGAAACACCAAAATCCATGTGGGCCCTATGCGTAAGTTGGTGTAATTTGGTACCTCAACTTATTAGGGTCATAAATTTTGCACACGACCTCCATTTTAGGCACGTGATAGCCCGTTGGAAAGGTATTTCAGAGAACTAAACATTTTGTCTCCATAATCTAACTTCGTCTACAGTTTGACTATGGGGAGACAAAAAAAAATGTTTAGGGCCCCAAAATAGCCTTGAAAGTACAACAAAATGTTCTAACATGAAAACATACAAAATAATCCATTTGTATTAGGAGAGAGGCAACCCGTATCCACCTGGACATTGTGTGAGGATTCAGATAGCCCCAGAAGTGTAGAAATCACAATTATAATGTAGCACCAAAAGATGTGCTGGACAAAAATGGACATGAGGAGGCAGTTGGAATAGGTGGGTGGCCACCAATATCCACCTGGATCAATCCTCCCCCTTTAGGAAGTAATGGCATCCATTTCATTGAGTTCCCCCATTAGGTGAGGAAACTTCTGCTAGATTTGGCCCTGGGTGAGCCACTTGCCTTGGTTTAGAAATTGCCATGCCTTGACAACCCGATAAAGTTGGATCTATTGTTGGCGAGTGCCCTTGACCTATGTGTCCATGATATGATTGGTGGATGCTTGTTCCATGAAGTCAAGGTTGAGCTCTATTGGTGTCATTTGTTCGACGATCTCAGGGTGTCCAATAATGGTGTAAAATATGGCCTAATGAGGTCCACATTGAATATTGGATGCATACCAAGGAAGGGTGGAGTGTTGAGCTCACAAGAATTTCTACCCACAACCTTGGTGATAGTGTAAGGTCCATAATGGAGTGTACAAAGATTTTGATGGGGCCTAATGAGACACTCCTTCAGCAAATGTAACCATAATTTTTTGCCAACCTAAAAATGGTGTGGTACCCTGTGTTGATCATGGCGCAACTTGTACTTTGTATGGGATTTCTGTAAAATCTCCTCAACATGTTGGCAGATGTGTTGAATCCGCTAAATGAATCTGGTGGATTTGTCGATCGTAGACTGATCAGGGGAAGAGTCTATCTATGCGGTAGAAAGACAAAGTGGAACATCAATGGGTCCCAAGGGTTGGAATCCCAGACCCACCTGAAATGGGTTGTGGTTAGTGGAACTATGGAGAACCTTGTTGTAGCTATGTTGGACATATGGGAGACTCTCGTCCCATGTATGGTGATGCTTATAATTGTACGTGCGTAGGATGTCCACAATCATCCAATCGACGACCTTGGTCTGGCCATCGGTTTGGGGGTGGAAAGTGGTGGATTTTCTGAGCTTGTTGTCCAACAGAGACCAGAGACTCAACCAAAACTTGCTAAGAAACATGTTGTCTCGGTCGGAGATGATGATTTGCAGTATCCAAAAATGGACCCAAACACATTGGAAGAAGAGCTTGGTAGTCTCGGCCTTTGTGACATTCTTCTTACAGGATATGAGGATGTCCATCTTTGAAAATCAATAAATGAACATAAAAACCCAGTCATTTTCGTGCTTGGTGGACAACAAACTAGACATGTAACCCATTGAGATGGATTCCCATGGCTTATCAGGAATAGGAAGAGGGTTGTATAAGCCTTTCTTCTTGATGCCTGCCTTGGCAATGGTGTAGGCAGTGAAATATTAGATATACTTGTTGACGTCTTGTCGAAGTTTTGGGCAATAAAAATGTTTTTGAAGAACAACCACAGTTTTATCTATGACAAAATGTCCTGCCACCCTATTTTAGTGGGCTTCCCAAATCATCTTTGCATGCTTGATTGTAGTAACATGGAGATGGCCCATGTGGCATAAGAGTTCATCTTGAATGTAAAAATCAGTGACAGTGGTGCCTGTACCCAAGAGCTGATATGTGGTGGTGAAGTCTGGAACTTGTTGATAAAGTTGGGGCCACTCTGATGCTTCATGTCCACATGACTGGAGCACAATGGCAAGTGAAACCACAGGAGGCAGACTAAGATAGTTAGTGACATGATTGGAGATACATGTTTTATACTTGTTGTTTAGATGGAACTGTTGCAAGTAGGTGGACCACTTATGATGGAGGTCATTCTGCAGTTTCCCCTATTTCTATATGAATTGTAAAGGCTTGTGATCAATGTGTATGATCGTCTCTTTCCCCAGAATGTAATGTTTTCATTGACGATAGGATTGTAAAATGGAATACATTTCCTTGTCATACGTGGGGTGTTTCTAGACAACATCAAAGAGTGTCTCACTATGGTATGCCATAGGATGCTCGTGCTGAGTGAGAACTGCACCCACAACATAGTCAGATGCATCAGTCTCAATCTTGAATGGTTGTTGTAGATCGGGCAAGGAGAGTATGGGAGATGATCACAAGAGATGTTTCAGATCATCAAATGCTCGTTGTTTATCCTTCCCCCACATGAACTTTTCCCTACCACCACCTTTGGTCACCTAGATGAGGTCCCATACAATATGGGAGAATCCTAACATGAACCATCGGTAGAAATTGGCTAGCTCCAAGAAGATCTGAAGCACAGTTAGTGTGATTGGGGCTGACCAGTCACGAATGAAATGGATCTTAACTAGATCAACATGTACCCCATGCTCATCAACAATGTAGCCCAGGTATTGGACCATGTTCATGCCAAAAGAGAATTTTTCCAAGTTGGCATAAATCTTGTGCTGCTGTAGAGTGATCAAAACATGTTGAATATGTCGCATGTGCTCTTCCCACGTTCTTTTGAAGATGAGGATGTCATCCAAATATAATACCACAAAGGAGTTGGTGAAAGGTCTCAATACATCATCCATCAACCTCATGAAGGTGGCTGGTGCATTTGTTAATCCAAAGGGCATGACTAGCAATTCATAGAGACCTTGTTTAGACTTTAAGGTTTTCTTCCAGACATCAGTTGGTTTGATGGGAACCTAGTGGTAGCCAAACTTCAGGTCAATCTTGTTGAAGAACTTTTCCCCCTTGCGTTGCTAAAGAAGGTCATCAATCTTGGGAATGGGGTAGCGGTTCCTAACTGTGATTTTTTTTAAGGCTCTATAATCAATGCAGAGTCACCAAGTCCTATCCTTCTTTTGCACTAGTACAATTGGGCTTTTGCAAGGGGATGAGCTATGTTAGATGTGCCCCTTCTGAAGAATCTCTTGGATTTGATGCCCAATTTTTTCATTCTCCATCAATGAGCACCGATAGACTAACCCATTAGGTAGAGGTGCGTCGGGGGTCAGATCAATTGGATACTTGACTTGGCAGTGTGTCGGTACCCAGGTAGGTGAGGTAAAGATGTGTTTGTATTCTTCCGTGATCCCTTCCACTTCTTGTTGCTGCAAAGAAGGGTGTTGTGTAGATTCCATGGATGTGGCGATGACCTTCTTCTTACTGTGAGCACGGATCACAAAGAAGAAGAACTTCCTGGTCTTTGAAATGACCTTACTGCATTGCTTAACAGCGATTAAAGAAATAGTAGTAGGTAGTGTCACCTCTGGGATCATGTACAATTGTCTACACAAGGTAATAATAACACTACGGGGTCTAGACTCATACACAACATGACACTTCCACAAATATGGTTGTCTTAAAATAAAATCACAAACTTCAAGGGGATAAATATCACACAATACCTCATATTTGAAAGGATTGATGTCATAGGGTAGATGACATTGTTGGTTGACACGGAGATATCTTCCTTGACAGATCTAGCCAATGTTGTAGGGTTTTGGGTGAGGTGTCATTGGTAGGTCCAACCACTTGACAAAATCTATTGAAATTAGGTTCTTCTAACTCCCACTGTCAATAATGAAATGAATGAGAGCCCCCTTGACCCACATCTGTGAGTGAAAGAGGCATTACCCTTCCTCTGTTTCTTCTATTTTTCTTGGTTGGACTTTGGTGGTAGCAACCATGGCACTCAGTTCAACATCAATAATCCACTTCAATCCTTTAGGATTTGATCCAGAATTAGAATCGACCTTTGACTCAGAAGCCTTCATCTCAGCCATGCGGGACTTCTTTGAGCAACATTCGTCGATGTTGTGCTAAGAATTTTTATGGTACTCACACCATTTTCCTGTGTCCTTCTTCGTCTTCTCATTGCCCTTCTTGTGTTGTGGATTGGAAGGATTTCCCTAAGGGAGACCATCATGACTTGATCCCTTGTTGTGTGGGTTCGGGTTGCCTTTTCCCTACTTCGACTGTGAGGGGTTTGCAGATCCAAACTCTTACTGTTTCTACTTAAATTTCTTCTCGATCTTGATAATGTATCTATAAGTCATGCCCAATGAGGTGATGTCCAGGAAATCCATTTATGTTTGGATGCATCTATGCAAACAACTGTGGTATTTGAGCACCAAATGATGCTCAAAATATTTGATACCCAATTTGGTGCATAGGGTATGGTATTATTTAGTCCCTTTCTTGACGTAGGTTGGTCCATCTGGTGTACTGGTCCTCGTAGCTTCCAATAGGGTAGTATTGTTCTTTAATGGTGTCCCAGAAGGAATCCAATGTAGGGGACACCACAAAATTGTAGATTCATCCACGACCCTTTTCTCAGAGTAAGTATCCCACCAGTCTTTAAGATGGGGAATGACCTTAAAGAGTGAAAAAGTGATATTTTCCCTATCAAAAAAATTGTAGACTGAAAAATATCCCTCGAGAAGATTTAACCATTTATCTACAACATATGCATCTATCATTCCTTCAAATAACAGAATAACAAAATTTACCTCTACCTTGAAGGGGATTGCATGGCAGCTTGATGAATACGCTTCTCCCGTAGGCAACCGTCAAAGGATCTACGTGAAGTTTTCCATCATTTCATTCCTTTGTTGCACGAGGGATTCCTCGAGAAAAAATTTAATAGGATCTCCTAAGCCATCATCTTTCTTTTTGTCTCCCATAGGTTGTTTTCGGGCTCAGCTCGACCGATCTAGTAATGGCTCGATTGGTTCGAGTCCCAACTTTTTATACCCAGACCTTGTCGGGGACATGCACAAAGAAAAGTAAATGAAGAGAAGAACACTATGATACCACTGATCTGGATTTAGGAGTGGAACAAACTGATTAACATACTAAATACAATAAACATAGAGATAGGCATAATAACACAAATATCTAGTGAACAATATCTTTTATTAAATAATGAAATAGGGTGAAACTGCAAAACTAAAACTTGCTTGAATGGTGGTAGCTATCTCTAAAAAGAGATGTGGATGCTACACACATTTTTCTGAGTAGAATGGATTACGGTGAGGCTCCATAGGCCCTTTTCATATTACTCATGAATGCCAAAACCCTAGACATCTAAAAACCTAACCCTAGAAGGTGAAACACCAAAATCCATGTGGGCCCTATGGGTAAGTTGGTGTAATTTGGTACCTCAACTTCCTAGCGTCATAAATTTTGCATATGTCCTCCATTTTAGGAGCATGATAGCCCATTGGAAAGGTCTTTTAGAGAGCTACACATTTCGCTGTCAGACTTTGACTCTGTCTACAATTTGACTGTGGTGAGACACAAAAACAATGTTTAAGGCCTCAAAACAACCCTAAAAGTACAATAAGATGTGTTGACATGAAAAAATACAGAATAATCCATTTGGATTAGGTGAGAGGCCACTCGTATCCACATGGAGAATGTGTGAGGCTTCAGATAGCCCTAGAAGTGTAGAAATCACAATTATAAAGAAGTACAGAAGTGTGTGTTGAACAAAAATGGACATGAGGAGCTAATTGGAATAGGTTGGTGGCCACCAATATCCACTTGGATCATCAACCAGGTCGGCCCAAAAACTAAAATTAAGGAAACAACTACTATAAATATAGGATCAATTTTTTAATTTTTAGAGAAACCAAGCTAGTGATCTCTTAGCACAAGCTAGTGAAGAAACTGGGAGGACAAGGAGCTCTTATGAAAGATATTTTCTAGTCTTATGGTGATTTTTTGATCATTGTTATGGGCTCACTATAGTCTAGAAGGTTGATTCTTTGCACAAGGTTCTATGTGGTTGTTGGAGTTTATATGTGGACCCATGTGGACCAAGGATTTCTATGTGGACCCAGTTTGATGATGATGATGTATCAACAATATTCACAAAGACAATGACAGTTGTAGTGACATTCTATGTGGACCTAGTTTGATGATGACGATGATGATTTATCAATAGCAATGACAGTGTCAAGTTCACTATCTCTTATATATTCTTGGGTGGAAAAAGGGGCAAGGATAGAGGGTTTAATCCCCTCTAAATCTTGGAGGATTGTATCTTAACTTGGGGGTTTATCCCTCCTTTGAACTTGGAAGTTGTAGCTTCCCTTGGAAGTCATTACTTCCCTTAAACAATAACTATTGATTGTTTCTCATATATTATGCATGGTGTATTGTGGTGTATTGGTGTAAATCTTCTACTATTGTTCATTGGATATAATTGAATATATAATTTGGTTGAAGTATAAGTTGAAAAAGTGTTTAAACTATACTTGGTAATGATTCAACCCCCTCTTAGTATCAACATGGGTCACTACAAAGGAATAAATATCAATTAAGGAACTGATGCTCGTCATTATTCAATAAATATATAGGTTATTTATTATTATGAACTTCAATTTCATAAATAAAACATTGTAATTATTCATACATAATCCTCAAATTATTGTTGAAAATTATTATGATAAGTGGGAAAAGTTATAGAAAATAATTTATGTTATTGAAAGTAATCCTTTTGAAGAAAAGGAAAAAACAGTCAAAGAAATTGAAGATTCAAATGTAGAACTTCCAAAGGATGGAGAGAGATAGAAGGCCAACAACTAATAGCCTCTCTTACAAAAAAAATCCCTGTAACATTTGATATGGAGGGAGGAATTCTTTTTCTTAACACTATATATGTCTTTCATGTTAATGGAGAAGCCATCATTGGCCAAAATGTCTATAGGAGTTTTCTTGTATATTCATGAAATCAATTGTATATTACTTTCTTTTTTATCACAATATTTTGGATTGTTGTGAGGTTTGATTCTTAGTTTTTTAAGACTATTCTTTGGATCTCATTTTTTTGACTCACATTTGTTTATACATTTTCTCTAACAACTAATGTGGAGTTATAGCTAGCAGTTGTACTTACATGTTTTCCTTGGTTTGATTTTT
>JZKD02S1729292.1:677906-688696 GCA_000966675.3 Picea glauca
GAGAGAGAGAGAGAGAGAGAGAGAGAGAGAGAGAGAGAGAGAGAGAGAGAGGTGCCATAGAAAATATAACTTCTCATACAAGAGGCCAAACAAGACCACCTGTCAACTAGAGAGCCATAAGGTGTTGAGTTACATGATCTCAATAAGGAAGAGGTAAGCATACCCATCGTCATTGAGATAAATCATGATAACGATTACAATGGTGTGCATGTCATAAAGGGGATGAACTAGTGAGACATCATGAGGTTTCAAGTATGATATGATTCTATAAAAAGAGCGTCATAGTACAACAAAATGACATAATCAATTCCACATACATATTTAAGGGTTAAAGGACCAGGTTTGCACCACAAATACTGTTTATTTGAGTACATAAGAATGAATTCACTCACACAGGGGGGAGGGGATGGAAAAAAATTAAAGAATATATGTTGAACCATAACAGTGCTTTGGATATTTGAAATGAGTTGATTGAAATGAAGCTCAAACAAAGGACTCTAATAATAGTGGAACCAAACTAGTCAAATCTAAGGAACTGCATGTGAGGACGGATCATGGATATATGTATGAATATTAATTGTGTGATGATGAGATGGATTCTACCATGTATGAGAGAAATCATAAATCTCTCATCTTGGCCCAAGGTAATACAACGAGGAGGTGGATAGGTATTGTTATCACATGAAATTGTCAGAGTCCTGTGGGTTTGTGGTTTCTACCTAAGTCTGTAGTTTTTCCCCATCTCTATCATTTTCGCAGGCCAAGTCTTGAAGTTTTTCCCCCTTCGACTGATAAAATCATTTTTTGTTTTCCCTTGTTCATTTGTGCACCCTGGTCTCCATGTTTTCTCATCTCACAGCTATTCGCCCAAATCCTTGATCATGCAGGTCATAGCCATGAACACAAAGTGCAGCTTTCTTAAATAGTCTGTTTCGATATTGAAGGATAATCAAAAGATAGTTTTGATATTTCAACGATGAAGATTCCAGGAAAATTCCATATCGACAGCTAATAGACATTCGAAAGTGAAAACCTGTGTGAAGTATAGTGCCAAAAGAAAAGGCCCCGAAGTGAATACAAGTCGTTGATCTTAAAGGGGGCAGGTGGTAGTTGATCCAAGCCTTCCAGGAAATGAGCTTCAGGAGATTTGAAATGATAGTTTCTTAGAAATCCTAAAGGACCAAAGTCCCAAAGACTCAAAATGGATCTGAGTCGTTGATCATCCAAAGCCACGTGTCATCAGATCCACATCTTCGGGTAAAAGAACATGGAGAAGTAAGCCAAATTTGAGTTTTGATTTTCCCGAAGTCCCGAAGACCCAAAGTTGATCTTGATCATCCAAATCCAAAATACCACACGTCATCATATCCTCATCTCTAAATTTTTTTCTTAGAGGGAAATGTGGTTTGAGAATTGAAATTCCTGAAGGTGGATTCACAAAGTAGATCTCAGTCATTGATTCGAAGAGGGAAGATCTAATCCATCGATCTAAAGCACCAGAGTTGGGTTGTTGATCAGAAATCCTCATCTCATATCACAATATCAATGATCACGCTCCATTGCAGGGTTGAAAGGTGCACATGTTTTAAAATTTCAAGGGCGGGCCACAATCAGAACTATGGTTTTTGGAAAGGGATGTGTGGCGGTTCATGGTGAATTGTAGGGATAAAAGTGGTTTTCATTCAAACCAACCTTGTTCGTGCTCAAAATCATGTAATTGAGTAGGGTCATGGACCCAGGTCACATTAAATATGGAGCAATGGAGAGGAGTTGTGCCAAATATGGAAACCATCTATATTGGTCACAAAAGAAGATCTTCTTGGCATCGAGACGTCGGGATTGACTCAAAAAAATTGTATGGCACTGCTTGGAAACATTCATGAGTGTTAGGCATTGTCCTGATCCCAATGAAGGTAGTTATTGAATATTGGGGGTGGCAGTTGAGACCTCGTCTCACCCCATAAATGGAAAGTGTTGCAGAGCGCAACCATGAAGGCACGCTGACGATCCAAAGCTTCCTTATGGGAATTTTTTCTTGTAAATCACATAATTGCGCCTGGCTCACACCTGACATGAGAAAACCTACACAATCTGATAGAGAAGGTGTCAAATGAAGGCTTTGATGGTAGTGTTCCTATCACACTCCTGGTGGTTGCAGCACTGTTGGGTATTTATAGACAATTTTCATATTTTGTTAAGGTCGAATGGTTAAGCTAGGCTCTCTGCTATTGTAATATTTTTATGAAGAACAATGGTTCTCTGGTTATCTATTTGTTTTTTGAGACATCTTGGTTAATCTAAGTCATCTCTCTTGCTCCATCTTATTTACCTCTGATACTGAGAGAGTTCATGATTGACTGATTCACATGGATTTTTATGAATGTATTATGATGAATATTATATTATAGTGTTGTTATAATTTCTTTCAGTTTCTTTGAGATTTGAATTCAAGAGGATATTGCCTCAGTTTTTCCTCCTTAGGCTTCTAGAAGACCTAATGTCCACAACAGACCTCTACACGCTCCTCAACAAAGTCTTCCCTCTATTCACCCTTACTCCAACTTAGTGATTGAAGTTGATTCCAGACCTTAGTTGCTTATGCATGCTAGTCCATATTTCTGAGTTAGAATTCTATTATGATTGAGTCCTCTCCATTTGATAACCTAAAACTCATTTACATTTACTGTATAAACTAATGGGTACTGGGCTTACCTTCTATGAAATCTGAGGGTTACTTCTAGTGCTAACAGGTACCATGGTACATAGGACTAACTCGTATAATGAATGTGTTAATGTTGTCAAGGGGAATCCCATTGGTGCCCAAGAAGGAAAGGGTATCCTTAGGCCCCATATACAAAGTACAACAAGTGGAGTCATAAATATGGAAGCAATTACTAATGATAAAACATGCAATGGACTACCTGAAGGGAAACCCCCTCCCAAGTTCGAATGCATCTCACACATGTCTAGGAAACTCGTACAATCAACTAGATCATTGAACTATTATGTAACATACCCCAAACTTAGTTATGTGAACATCTCACTAAACCACATCTTTAGTCAAAAACTAAAGTTATCAAATTTTATTTAACTCGACCCCTTAATTATCTAATACCAATAATTTAATCAACCATCCTTTCTAAAGGCTCATACCTAGACCCATATCTAGGACTCTAATTCCAACAAAGTTGTTATGCCCTACATATGAACACTCATGCAATACTAACAATATACAACTCTATGCATAATTATGTACAATTAAAGCATATCATAATTAAAGATAATACACACACTGATCAACATATAAACACACATGAAAGAACACTTATATTTGACCGAAAATAACCAACTAGTTGTAGACCTCAAACGTTCCTCCAAACCATAAAATTTTATGTTCATTCATTAAGGAAAATTATTCTAGATGTAATTGTGTGAGATTTTTTGAAACACCCAATATTTCAAATGGACAGACCACCAATCATTAGGGACACCATATTATCTTTTGATTTCCTTAATGATGGGTGGAGTGTCCACTTGAAATGTTGGATGTTACAAAACCTCTCACACAGTTACATCTAGAAAAATCTTCCTCAATTATGACCAGCTATGAAAATATCCAGACTTGAATTCCCATTCATTCTCAACATCAAGTCACCCTTGAGCTGGGGCTATGAATCCACTAAAGAAAATGATACCTAAGCCAAACTAAGGTCCAAAAACACACAATTCCAAAAGATGGCAAATGGAACCAACTCCAACAACATTTCCACCTCACAGTCTCTCATTCCCCTTAGCATGTCCCACCCAAGGAAGTGTACCCCTTCACTGCTAAAAAATCCTTCAACTCTACCACTTCCCTTCCATGGATTTAGAAATAGGCGAACCGAGAAGCCTCAAAGCTCTATGTAACTTGGAACACAAGGCTACTCTCAAGAGTTTCAGGAACCCACTAATCCAACACACAAGGAAACCTATTCCCAATAGTTCTCTCACCCAAAGAGAATGCTCCACAAGCTCAACAACCTGCTTCCTCAAACCCAAACCACTAAAGAATCATAGGTTTTTAATTCTACCAATTTACCATGGATTCCTTCCTCACCCTCTCTAGCAGAAGGTCTCAATTATGGAATGGAAGAATGAATGAATGGGAATTACACTAAATTCCCCTTTTAAATATGCATGTTCCCTTTCTAACACTTGAAACTCGTGGAAATGCATTTTCCTTCACTTGGTAATCCATTCCCCTCACTTAGGAACTTAGGATAACATAATAACATAGAAGCTTATGAATTTAGTAATACTTTATTATATTCCCTTGGATTAATCCCCCTTTGCTTAGCCCCTTTTCGCAACTCCTAGCCCCCTTTCCCTCTTTTAGAGTCCTATCACCCCATACTCTTTTGTCTAACTTGGTCTACAACAATGATGTATTTTATTAATGTATACTCAAATGTGATTACAATTTACCATGCTAGGCTTATTTTCCTTTCAACATAGAGGCTCTTCGGCCTGGTACACACAAGTACTCTAGCCCAAAATATCCTTTCTCACCTGCCTATAGAACATATGTATATTTACAACTTGAGGTTCAACATGGGGGTATTACATTCCCCTCTCACTTATTTATGCATTTTCCTCTATGCATTAGGTATCATGTACATTCAACATTCTTCAAAAAGCTCCAAAAATGTGCAGATACTCTTCTTGCATGGAATCCTCATACTCCTCATGTAGCATCTTTAGGACTATAGAAGGTCCTCTAGACTTCACTCACTCCATGCCTTTGTCATTGATGGTTTTTTTTATGGTTCTGTTATTTCCAAGTGATTTCTTCATGTATTCATTCTTTAGTTGTTATATGGTTATTTCTCTTCCTCACGGAGTTGCCTCAGGGAAGAATTCATCTCATTGTTCTTCTTAACACACCCTCTTGATTATAGCCACCATGCCATATCGATTCTTGAGTTACCTCTTCCTTGCTTCACTCACCCTTCCAAGATTAGGCATCCCTTTGTTGCTACATAATCCCTCGATGATCCATCTTTCCAAGGCTTTCACATGAAAGGAAAGTTCTAACTCATCACTAGACCTCCACTAAAGGTCTGCACTTTGTCACAATCATAGGCTTATAGTGTTCTAAGAATATCCTTTCTTCTCAAGCTTTCCATTTTTAATAGACATCATCTCATATGTATCACACACATACAATCATCATGAGATAACATCATAATGATTTCACTTAGAAATTCAAATTGTTTTCATTATAAGGAAATTCAAATTTCTCGAGGTATGAGATTCCCTCTCATAATTTCTTGGCTCTTGTAGCAATAGAAATTAGTCCTTAATATGGGCTTACATGATTTCCATACTCGGGACCACTTTTTCCTGCAATACTCTCAAACATGCATTATCGTCAACCAATATTTTCCTTCTTCTATCCATCATTATTTTCATTACTCTATTCCCCTGATAAAGCTTTTGTGTAGTCATCCTCAAGTGGCTACTTTAACTTGCAACTCTTTCCTTGCAATATCTAATAGTTCCTAAAATTTTCTCAACTTCATGAGTTAGTAATAATTACATCATTTCAATTGTTAACATGCCCATATATATATATATATATATATATATATATATATATTCACCAAAATACTTTAAGAATATATACTTATCCTATCATGCATGTGTGGATGTTCATCACTTTCACACTTTTATAAGTTATTCATGCATACATATTCAATGCACCCTTCCATTGATTTCAATATACCCTTTATCTAAGTCATGTATTCTACCATGGTGAATTGGAATGTATGCCCCATGCTTCAACATATTATCCATATCCTTCCTATTTCTTTCTAAACCATTTGGATGCCTTCCTTTTCAAACCAAACACAACATAAGGAATATAATTCCTTTGAAATTTATTCAATGTTGGCAAAAACGTTTTCAATCCAAACATAAACTAAAATCAAGAAGACCATTGAATACTTGTGTGGCACAATAGAATTCCCATATCCAGCCTTTTTATGGTCTCACACAAGACAAGATTTGTTGGAATTCATTCCTACAATAGAAATACATTCCTTGATTTGCTTTTGTTAGTAGCTCATAACCAAAAAAATTCTAACATGTTATTATCCATATAAATGCATTCAATAGATACACTTTTTTATAGATATCTCAGGCCTAGGCCTTTACCATACCGAATGGTATATCATTCCAATGAATTCATTCAAAATATATAATAATATCATTTCATGTAATCACTGAGAGAATTCTTACCTAATTTCCTTCAATATTTTATGAAACATACACATATCCATTTCATACCCGTGTAGTTGTCATTCATTTGTTTGATGCTACCTAATTAACTGATAACTTGTAGATTCTCATAGGCTTATTTTTATCAATATTTTGTTCAGCATTCAACCATCCTCATTTTTCTTCATACAGATGGATATCAATAACAACATCACCACTTTCAGCCATGATATAGAATTTTTTCTAGTATTATCTCCAATGCACATTTATTTCATTTTTTTTTTCATGTTTGGTGGATTCAACAACTAGTTGGGCATGTACTCACGTTACACGTGGTCATGTTATCCAACTGTTACCAATATAACCTCTAGGTGTGCCCATGATGCCCCTTACATGGCACATAGGATAATTCATAGGGATTTGAAATCGAAACCTCATGGAACTTCATATCACTTCATATTCACAACACTTTCCAATTGAGTTTCCCCCTGAGGGCTCACATTTATTTCATTTTTACACACACACACACATACATATATGTCTATATGTGTGTGTCTGTACACACACACACACACACACATATATGTATATAACTTTTGTAAGTTTTAAACCTATGAAGTAAATCAATGCATATAGATTCTTAAGCAAAACATAATTTAATCAATGGCTCATACACAAAGTACACAAGGATTTTATACCGAAAACCATCAACCGGGAAAACCTTTCATATATTCATTATTTCGAATTTCACCATTCACCATACAATATATATATAATGCTTTTAAGCATTCCGTAGATACCAAAACCCTAATCCCCTAATCCAAAATTAATTTACAAAACCGCTAAACATAGCAAAAACTGCCCCCAAAAAAATTTCGGGGCACTACCCCGGCCTACCGCCCATTGCCAAACATTTTGCATAACTAGGGAAAGCGCTCGGTGCACACGACACAAAGAACACTACTAGAGGGATTTTCAGACATAGTTTTCATATCTAACGTGCCCACACACACACTTGCAAAGAATATAACACATAACCAACATTCTCCTACTTGTTGTTTTATTTGCATCCAGGGGTCCAGGGGATTATATAGTCAATAATCCAACAATGCCCATTGTTACTCTACACCAGAAGAAAATTTCTGTGCTCACAGACTTTGTCAGTGAATCTGCAACATTCTTCAAAGTGTCAACCTTTTCTAGCAACACCTTCTTTTCCTCAACCATGTCTCTCACAAAGTGATACTGAACATCAATATGCTTTGTCTTCGAATGATAAGTTGGCTTCTTTGCCAGGAATATTTCACTCTGAATGTCACAATCTAATATCACTTCTTGTTGTACCAACCCAATACCTTAACACAATCTTTGTAACCATATTGCTTCCTTGCTTGCATGAGTGGCTTCCATGTATTTAGCTTCTGTAGTTGAGAGTGTCACTACAACCCGTCTTTTGCTCATCCAATTGATTTCTCCTCCAAATAGGTTAAACACATACCCACTTGTAGATCTTCTACGATCCAGATCTATAGCCCAGTCTGCATCAACAAAGCCATGTATGTCCAACACTCTGTCTAATCCTGGTCTTCCTTGGTAGCACAATCAATAACTAGTAGTGCCACGAAAATACCCGAAGACCCTGTTTACTGTTGTCCAATGCTCCTTCCCTAGTTTTGACATATACCTACTCAAAACTCCCACTGCATGTGCAATGTACGGTCTAGTACAGACCATTACATACATCAAACTACCAACTACACTGGCATATGAAACATGGGAGTCGAGACATGTCCTCTTCTTCTTCCTGTGTCTTAGGACACTGATCTGCATATAACTTTGCACCTATAGGAATAAGAATATTGATTGGTTTACTTCCATGCATATTAAACCTCTGCAATATCATCTCAACATATTTTCTCTGATTCAACCAGAGTTACATGTTTGCATGATCTCTTTTAATCTCCATTCCAAGAATGAAGTTAGCAACACCGAGATCCTTCATGTCAAATTTGGAGGATATCTATGATTTCACCTCCTTAATAACATCCATGTTATTTCCTACCAACAACATGTCAGCAACATACAACACTACATAAATGAAGTGATTACCAACCTGCTTGGAATATACATTGTGATCAACCTTGCTTCTTACAAATCCCAATCCAAGGATGTATGTGTCAAACTTTTGGTACCACATCCTAGGTGATTGCTTCAGACCATATAGTGACTTATTTATCTTATAGACCAACTCTTTCTTTCCCTTCACTACAAAGCCTTCTGGTTGCTTCATGTAGATTTCTTCTTCCAAATCCCCATGTAGGAATTTTGTCTTCACATCCATCTGTTCCACTTCAAGATCAAAAGAAACAACAATAGATAAAAGAAATGTAATAGAAGTTAAGTTAGCAACAAGAGAAAAAATCTCACCAAATTCAATTCCCTCTACTTGGGAATAACCTTTTTCTACTAATCGAGCTTTGTATTTCTCCACTTTACCTTATGCATTAAACTTCTTATTAAACAACCATTTGCTACCAACAAATTTTCTTCCAGCTGGAAACTCAACTATATCCCCTGCCTCATTCTTATCCAAGGCATCCATTTCTTCAACCATGGCCTTCTTCCAGAGTTTACTATCCTCTAATTCACTGCTTCCCTGACAGTTTTGGGATCATCATCAGTAATAGATAAAACACAATTGTAATGGAAATCAGGTGGACTATACCTTTCTAGTTTCCTTTTATCTCTTACCAATCTCCTCAATACTGGGGTATGAGGTTCTTCTTCTTCTTCTTCTTCTTCTGATTCCTCTTCTTCAAATGATTCAGATTTTGGACCATCCAACTCAAGCTCTATTTTCTCAGGTCCGTCTTGCGTTGGTAGGAATTACTATTTCGACACATCTTTTACCTCTCTAAAAACAACATCTCAACTGTAAAAAATCTTCTTGGTTTCTAGGTTCCAAAGTTTATAACCTTTCATACCATCTTTATAACCAATAAAGAAACACTTTTCAGCCTTTATATCCATCTTACTCCTATTTTTCTTATGAACGTGTACATAATCATCACAACCAAACACTCTAAGATGTTGAAGAGAGGTTTTATTTCCAAACCATACCTCATGTGGAGTTTTATCATCCAATGTTGGTGAAGGCGATTGATTGACCAGGTAACATGCTGTGCCCACTACCTCTGCCCATAATTCTTGTTCTAACCCGACAACGTTGAGCATGTTCCTTGATTTTTCCATCACTGTCATGTTAATCCTTTATGCAACTCCATTCTGCTGAGGAGTGTATGGAGTAGTCTTCTGCCTTGCTATACCACATTTCTTACATAATTCTTCAAATTCATTTCCACAGAATTCTCCACCATTATCTATTCTCAATACCTTTATTTTCTTATCTTTCTGATTTTCTACCATAACCTTAAACTCTTTAAATTTATCAAATACATCACATTTATTTCTAAGAAAATAAATCCATGTGTCCTTGAAAAATCATCTATGAATGAAACATAATACACAGATTTACCTAGGGATGGAACATGAACAGGTCCAAACACATCACTGTGTATCAACTCTAAGATCCCCTTTGCTCTTGTAGCACTAGATGGGAATCTTACTCAATTCTATTTACCATATATGCAATGTTCACAGAAATCAAAATCCAGAGTGAAATTATACATACCTTCAACTATAACTTTACCATGTAGTGTTCGAAGGCCCTTTTCTCCAATATGTCCCAGTCTTTGATTCCACAACATGGTCTTCTTTCCAGGGACAATATTGGTCTTGTCTTATTTATTTCTCTATTCAGGGACAACAAAAATGTTACACCCATTAGTATAAGTGCTTCCCAACAACTTGCACAGAGTTCCACACCGAACTCCCCTCATCAACACCATTGCTCCTTGTACCATCTTGCAAGTTCTCTTTCCAAATACAGTATCCACTCCTACATCATCCATCTTGCTTACAGATATTAGGCTCCTGGCTAGTTTTGGAATGTGCAGAACCCCAAGGAGAGTTCTAATCCTTCGATATTTTATCAACAACTTAACCCTTCCATGTCCTAAGATTTTTGTTGTCCAGTCATCTCCTAGGAATACATCACCACCATCGTATTTTTCATATTCAGAGAACCACTCCCTGTGAGGAGTCATATGGTATGACACAGCTAATTCGATCAACCATACATCACGGTCTACATGTGTACTTGCAAATGCCAGGTGTTGGGCCTCAGAAATGTCCTATTTTCATCCACCTTTCCCTTCATTATTCCTTACATTTCATCGTCCCATTAACTTTCCATCATACCATTTTCATAAATATATGTGGGTTTCTCCTTATTATTTTCCATTATATTCATTTCAGTATTATAAGCGAATTTGTGATTAAATATTAGAAAAACAACATATTTTCATTATATATCAAGGTTGGATGAGTTTGATGATGTGTGTAGGCATATGTGAAGATTTCAACAAAGTCAAATATTACCACCTAGCCTCAAATTCGAATTTCATCTT
>JZKD02S1729292.1:689071-705762 GCA_000966675.3 Picea glauca
ATTTTGATAGGATATCTTATCCAAGATATGAGTGGAGGATTTGAAGGAATGAGTTGAGAGAATAGTGGATCTGTAATTATGACACTCTTCAAGACTTTCATGTATATAAGAGAGTGCTCTCTCTTCATGAAGGGGGGGAAGAGATCATGTTATTCATAGGAGTTGAAATCATGTTATTCATAATTGGGGATGTAATTCATGATTTAGTCTTGTATTTGGGAGAAGGGGATTCTTAGCTTTGATTCTTAGCTTTGTTATTCTTTCATTATTTGTCATTTGACTCTTGTAATATTATTTGATATTGATATATTGTGTGAGCTCACATATGTCTTTTGTCATTCAACTCTTCACATGTTGTATTGCTTTCCTAGATTAATTTCTTGCTTTCCTAGTTATTCTTTCAATGCTTTCCTAGATTAATTTCATTTCAGCAATTTAGATTAGATTACTTCTACTTCATTCCTGCATATATAGTGTGTGTGCTTTGTAAGCCTAAGAACCTTGGATTGACAAATTAAATAGTTGGGCAAGTACTACAACGGAATTAAACGACAATATTTCCCCCTAACATTTTGGTGTCGTTGCTGGGGAAGCACGATGGATTGATGTTTAGTTTGAATTTTCATGCAAGTGTAATTTTGATATGTTGGTAAGGGGTCATAGAAGCTACTTAAGTGGAGACTCCTCATGTTCTCCCTGCCAACTCTAGAGTGTGAATTTAAATTTACACAAATTTCATTCTTTTCAAGTGTGAATTTCAATTGTAGCAAGTGTGTTTTCCGCAACTATGGAGAGTATGTGTATCAACAAGTATGATTTTTCAGTTTTTTTATTTTTTATTTGGGTGCTTTAAGAACCTTTTTTTAAATATGTTTTAATAGTGAGTTTCAGCTTTGAACTACTCACTCAAATCCTCGCGAAAGTCGGGATCTCCTCTTCTCAATAAGAGGAGATCTTGATAGCAATTAAAGATTCAAATACTCCTCCAGCAACAAATGAGGATTCAAGATCTGAAGACTCCTACGCATTAGATGATGAACAAGCATTCGAGAAAGAGATTGAGGAATATGAAGAGGAGTTATAGCAAGATTTGAGTGAGGAAAAACACACCTATGAAAGCTATATCGAGCAATGGTTCAAAGTGAGTACTCGATTAGATAAATTTTATTTCTTAGTTAGTTTATCGTTACAACAACAAAATTCATTTATTCATGTAAATTTCTACCCTTCATTTGAAAAATAACACATGAATATATTTTTGTTACCATTTCATGCTTGGCTCCATTGGAAGTTTGACTACACGTAACTAATATT
Organism: Picea glauca; assembly: GCA_000966675.3. Lineage (NCBI taxonomy): Eukaryota > Viridiplantae > Streptophyta > Pinopsida > Pinales > Pinaceae > Picea > Picea glauca. The sequence continues at coordinate 690,386 of JZKD02S1729292.1, forward strand.
TAAGTTTCAATTAGCATAGAGTAGGTAGGCTAACGAATAAAACAATGTTTTTTCTCTAATTTTTTTAAAAATAAGTATGCTCTCCTCCATGATTCGAGCGATCGTGAGGATCAGAAAATAGGGATGATTTGGATTTCAGAAATAAATGTTCTTGCAAACATGCTTAACAATAAACACAATAAAACCAAAAATTTTCTATGCTGAAACAATGCAATTTTTTCATGCTGTTACAACATGCTGATACAACAAAAAAAAATTACAGGCTGTTACAACATGATGATACAATGAAAATTTTACATGTTGTTACAACATGATTCTACAATGACATTTTCAATGTCTGTTACAACGAAATCTTACATGCTGAAACAATGATTGAACAGTGTCACACCAACACTTTTGTTTTTTTTCATTTTCTAGATGAACCTTGTGTGTTGTTTTGCGATCGATTGAACCATGTCTTCTCGGTCTGAGTTATTGCTAGTTTGAGCCACCATTTTCTTGCCTTGTCTGAATAAAATCTGCAACAATGAAACAATATCATGCTTACATTGATTGAACTGCGTTTCTCATTTTTTTCAAAGTTTCGACCCAGTTTATTTATGGTTCAACTAGCAACAATACCATTACTCTCAGTTATCCTTTGATATCCCACCCTAAATCTACAACAAATAAGAAAATAAAATTGATCCACTGAATACTGCTATCCATCATTTTGCACCAACAACCATATTCGAATTTACCAGTGGACGATAGAAGGAGTACTGCTAATAACTTGTTTTTATAAGATGATTATTATTGTCTGCTTATTCATTTTCATCCCGCTAAAAGGAGGTGTGTGTACTCATCACTTCGAATAACACTTTAGAGTTATCCATGCGTGAAGAATCATATCAATCTGCTTCATTGATTGTTTTTAATAGCGAGATACACTTGGATCCGATAAAGACGGTGATGATATTGACTAAAAATATTATGTATGGTTGTTGCGATTCTCTCCATGATTGTTTCGATTGCTGCAAATCCTATCCTTCAACCTTATCAACGATATCATTTCCAAACCGTCACGCTGTATCAGGTTTGCTGGATTTTTGTGCACTGTTGATATTGTCAATTCTTACGGTCACGATTCGTTGGTGTAATTTTGTCTTTGAAATCTACACAACATCAACCAAAATAGTTGTCACACGCACCCCTGGCTCTTATATCTAAGGTTAATGATAACAATACATGTGTTATCGAGAGGTTTAAGAGAAGAATCGAATCAAAGGCCATTGGACGAGAAACCTAGGCATAGGAGACAAGTGTCATGCACTGATTTTTTTTTTTTAGCATTTTCATGATGAATTATTTGCAGTATTATTGCAGACACAAAGGGCGATCAGTTCACGCTTTTTGTTTAGCTACAATTTTGACATTGTAAACTGCATAAACAATCTTTCCATGGAACCGCCACTATAATTACAATATGTACAAACACGGTGAACAATTCCATGCCTGCACATAAATGCTTAGATATCCATATGCATATGTATAGTTGTGATTCTAGGTAAGTATTACTCTTATGACAATATGCATGTCTATAGGTCTTTATGGTGGGAGTTCAGAGAATGCGTGTATGTAGAGGCTGACTCCCCTAGAAATAGTGGGACCTTCTACATCCTAATCCGATTAGGATGCGTTCGGAAAGGACTACGTTGATATGAAGTTCTACGTAATAATCAACAAAAAGACACTATCAAAACCATGGAATACAATAGAAGGATGTGTTGTGGCAAGCTCCTAACCATGGAATATAACATAAGGATGTGTTGTAGCAAGCTCCTAGCTATTGGTCTCGAAGTTAAAGTCCTCAGTGAATAGACGTTTCACGTAGGGTAACTTTTTCATGTGATTTGAGTATGCTTTCTCATCCATCTGGTTTACTACAACCATCCATTATGTTTTTCGATTCTCAATCATGCAACTTATGGTAGTTGAAACATTGAATTACAATGGCTCAATTGTACCTATCCACTCATGCTCAACTCAGTCGATTGAATTACACTAGAATGCTAGAGCTGATACCAGGTCCAAATCTTCTCGGTGTGCAGATCAATCCCTATTTCCCCGCCTAACATGGACAGGATGACGTATTCCAATTAGTTTTCACATGCACATTGCATTTGCAGAGGTGCCAACTTGAGTATCATTTTCATCACAAATGGCCAGCATTAAATGATTGTTAATTAACTTCCCGAGGGTAGCCGCCATTGTGGAGGTGACTAGGACTATAACAGAGCATAATCATGGATGTTGATGATATCCTTGAGTCATCAGAGAAGCCTTTTATCGTGCAACATATGGGAGGTCAGGACCTATTTTAGTTGATATCCCAAAATATGTTCAGCAACAGATGACTTTTCTGGTGTTTTCTTTCATGATAGAGTGAATGATGTACAACTTGCACTACCCGGGCTAAACTATTTAATGGAGAAAAGGGAAGACAAACTAGATTTTTTTTTTCACGCCACCATGCAACGGTCAATATGATATGTTTGACTGATGGGTGATTGGCCCAATCTATCGTGACAAAATTTTATTTTACGATATTACAAAAGAAGTATCGTTTGTAGTGGGTTTCTTCAGTTCTCGTGCCAGACGTATGTTGCATATGCATCTTGCTTTTGGTTTTCAAAAGTATCTTTGGCATATTAAACATTTATTTGCTAATGATCATGACGCAATGATCCAAGAAGGCTGATACTTAGTCAGTTATGTGGCCATGAATTCCATTGCGATTTGAAAGATTCTAAAAAAGTATGACAAAATACATAGCTTAGTCAATGACCAAAACTTTAAGACAAAATTACAGGTGAATCACATAGATCTATTGAAGTATCCATGGCTAATTTAACTGATTGCATTTTAGATCAACACAAGAGATTCAGAGCATCGACATATTGGTGAAATTTGTCTTGAATGATCATGCGACTTTACTAGCATTGATCCTGTTATTAAATGCTCATTACATGATTTTGTGAAATGGGAGTTTAATCTGACATGCCCTATTTTGTCTAGATACAGTGTTTGATCCTGCTGCATTGGGGTGTGGACATATTTTCTGCAACATTTGTGCATGCACAGGGGCACCAATACCAACAATTGAAGGGTTGAAAGTGACCAATCAATGTGTCAGGTGCCCAATATGTAGACAGATGGGAGTTTATGTTGATTATGTTCATTTGACCAAGTCATGCTTGTTGGTGAAGAAATGGTGCAGAGGTTATTGGAAGGAAATATTGCATATAGAATGGGAATAGAGAGTAAAACAAGCAAAGGAGCATTGGGATCTACAATCACAATTTATATTAGGCTTTTAACAAAGCCTAAGAAATCACCGACTGGATATCATATTGCAAGGATTTCTCAGAAGTTTTGTTAAAGAGTATTCCTTCCAATCTCTCGCATGTTCATTCCACACATTTATTTCCACTTGATTATCCATAAACAAATCTTCCTACACTAAGCCTTGTTAATTTTGTTTACGGTGGTGTCTCTGAGGTGATGCATTTTAAATGACATATTCATGTGTGTTATCTAACTTGTGGAATATTTGAATATGAATGATAATGCAGTTCTGGTCGAGTAACTTATACAATGCACAATCTTCAGAGAAGTTAATGACAATAGTCTTGGATCCATCCTAAGTGCAATCCAAATATCTCTAAATTCACCGTCTTATTGCTTGAATTTAGTTAGTAGGGGATGAAGGGAAGTATCATAACCAGGTTTCTTTTTCCCTGAATGATGGTTGCATAAGCAACAAATGTTCATCAACGACAACAACATAGAAATAATTCATAGCATTACTGCAGAAGAGCCATCAATGACGAAACAAGCGCAATGGAAAAAGGTATAAAAGCTCAATTTATTTCTTTGATTTGTTGCATTTGCACTTATTTCTGCATAATATGTTTTTCGCAAATCTCACAGTTTTTATGCAAGATTAGTGATAAATATTTTTCAGGTTCAAAGACAATCAAATTTTATGACGAAGTGATATTTTTCAGAAAAAACATGTTTGCTAGACAGCTTGAAGGAGTTGTTACTCATCCGAAACATCATGACGTTTGCTGATACACAACAACTTTATGCACATATTGATATTTGTTGTTACACAACAACATTTTGCTGATACACATAAAAAATTTTGCGGATCCTGATGTTTATTGTTACAAAGAAACATTTTGCAGATACACAACAACATTTTTCCAAATTTCATGTTGTAACACTATCACATTTCTCCTTCAAAGCCGATTGGTCATTCCTGTGTTGAAGCCATTTTCCATTGCCTTAACCTTCATTTTTTAACACACTTATTTTTCTAAGTTGCATACATCATTTCCGTTATATTTTTTAGTTAATTTTTTCCTTTCCAGTTTTCCTTCTGAATAAAGAAAACTCCCTTTTTCCATGATTACATTTCCTTGCCATAAACCATGTTTCTACTAAGATCTTTACATCTATAGTCCTACCACTTTTTTTATAAAATCATGTTGATTGATGTGGGATTCCTTAAGGCCTACCTTTCAACAGTCTTGCCCCATCGACCTCTACACCTTATCTAGGATATAAACTAGAGTTCCTTTTTGAGTACCTTGAGGCTTGCATGCCTTAATGGCAATCTCTCTCGCTAGCAATCATGGGAATACATCAATGTCCCTTGATCGTTAGATATTGAAAGTGGCTCAACATCATCCCATCTATTCACACTTCGCAATATTTAATCAGGTACCTTGACACTCATTGACATCACTGGCGAGTTTGTCTTGCATTGGTTAACGACATTCATCAATGGCCAATAATCCAATGATTTCTCTTCATGCTCGACATCAACACATTCATTCGCATGATGAGAATTGTACCATCGGTTTTGTAGTGGGTCAAGACTATACACTTTTTCATGATCCCCTCAACAGTTGCATCATTTTGCCTTCATATCTATGAAAGTACCACAGTTCCATATTCTCTTCCTTCCACATTTCTCATGATCCAGCAGTAGCAGTTCAGATTCCTTCACTTCACATGATCCAGTTACAGCAGCAACAACATTACCAATTCCATTTTCCTAATCTTGCAGCAGTGACACCTTCCATATTCTATCAGTCACAGTCATATATTCTTTTCTCTAGCAGTTACAATAGTTGTAGCTATAGTGCCAATCACATTTTCCTGATCCAACAACCACAACAGCTACATCTACTTTTTCAGTAAGTGTGGGTATGTTCTTTTCTAAGCTTTAATCACACAATTCCTTATATGTTGACTTGAATATTTTGGAAAATTCCCTCACCATTTTCTCTTTCCTTCCATGACCTACACTAAGTTGCATGAGGGCATGCAATCGATTCAGTTTGGGGGGCGGGGGGGGATATATTCACTACCTATTCACTACCAGTATTTCATTTTTCCACTATTATCACTCCATTTTCCCATCTCATTTACTGTTTACCAAATTTTCTTTTCTGACGACACTTTGTTGCATTTCGATTGATATACATATTGGAATGATTCATAAATATAGATAAAAGGATTTCTTATACTCAATGATGCTCTCTTATGCACGATAGCTTATTATTTCTGGTGAGTACATGGCTAAATTATTGCAGCAAGAAAATCAATAAGTGAAACGAATGTTGTTAACACAAGAACCAACATCTTTTGTATTCATGGTTGTCACATAAGAACCAACCATAAAAAAATTTCACATGTCGTTACACATGTATTACATGATGTTACACATGTATTTTACATGCTGCTACTCCTGTATGTCAAATCCTGGAAATATTTCTTATTAAAAAGACATCATCAATCAAATCCATAGTTTAAATGCCAAAAGTTCTTAAGAAGATCCATGCATGGTTGCATGAGGACATGTAACAATTTGAGATGGGGGGTATGTTGGGCCTTAGAAATGTCCTATTTTCATCCACCTTTCCCTTCATTATTCCTTACATTTTATTGTCCCATTAACCTTCCATCATACCATTTTCATAAATATATGTGGGCTTCTCTTTATTATTTTCCATTGTATTCATTTCAGTATTATAAGTGAATTTGTGATTAAATATTAGGAAAATAACATATTTTCATTATATATCAAGGTTGGATGAGTTTGATGATGTGTGCAGGCATATGTGAGGATTTCAACAAAGTCAAATATTACCACCTAGCCTCAAATTCGAATTTCATCTTCAAGCTTTGAAGATTTGAAGAATATTTGGGACAATCATTCAAGCATATTCAAAGGACAAGATCATGGAGATTTTGATAGGATATCTTATCCAAGATATGAGTGGAGGATTTAAAGGAATAAGTTGAGAGAATAGTGGATCTGCAATTATGACACTCTTCAAGACTTTCATGTATATAAGAGAGTTCTCTCTCGTCATGAAGGGGGGGAAGAGATAATGTTATTCATAGGAGTTGAAATCATGTTATTCATAATTGGGGATGTAATTCATAATTTAGTCTTGTAATTGGGAGAAGGGGATTCTTAGCTTTGTTATTCTTTCATGCTTTGTCATTTGACTCTTGTAATATAATTTGAGATTGATATATTGTGTGAGCTCACATATGTATTTTTTCATTCAACTCTTCACATGTTGTATTTCTTTCCTAGATTAATTTCCTTATTTCCTAGTTATTCTTTCAATTCTTTCCTAGATTAATTTCATTTCAGCAATTTAAATTAGATTACTTCTACTTCAGTCCTACATATATAGTGTGTGTGCTTCATAAGACTATGAACCTCGGATTGAAAAATTAAATAGTTGGGAAAGTATTACAACAGAATTAAACGACAATATCTCCGCCTAACACCAGGTAAACATCACCTCCTTCTTTAGTGGAGGTTTTCGCCTCTATGGAAGAGGTACTATTAGATCCCTTTGGTTTATCAACCTTCTTAGACTTTCAATATTTCTTATAATGCCCTGTTTTACCACACTTCCAACATTTCCTCAAAGATTTTCCTGAAGACTTAGATCTACCTATAGATTTAGATCTCCACCCCCCCCCCGAAGGTTTACCAGGATTCTTGTATTGGGTATGACCTATTACAAATAAATCATCTGTGCTATGACTATCCATGGTTTTCCACCTCATCTCTTTAGATAACAAGGATGAAACTAAATCCTCATACTTCAATGTAGATTGACTGGTACTACCAATTGCTACAACTAGATTATCCCAAGAGTCTAGCAAAGAACATAACAAAGTAATACACTTATATTCTTCTACAATCGTAATATTAACAGAGACAAGTTGACTTACCAGAGTATTAAAGGCATTTAGGTGTTCTATCACAGAATCTCCATATTCCATCTTAAGATGATACAACTTCTTTCGAAGAAACAACTTGTTTACCTGGGACTTTGATTGATACAAATTCCCCAACTTATCCCATAGTTCCTTGGATGTAGATTCTCCCGAGACATTCAACAAAACTGAATCTGCCAGGGAGAAACAGGAATTCAAGGACCTTGAATTCCTTGAATTTTTCCCATCTATGCCATGTTTCTTCTTGTTGAGCACCTTCCAAACAAATACAACTTGGCCCTTTGGAATTCTAACCAATATTTCCCATTGGTGCTACCACAGGACAATTACTTCCTTTATGTAGACATTTACCATCCCAACTATATTTTGGATAATCCTCTCAATATTGATATTACAGTAACATACATTATTCTAGTTGAATATTCTTATTGCACTCTAAATATCCATTCTCCATTTGTTTGACCAAACTAGCATTGAAATCAACCTCAATGATTAACATTTCAACACACTTAAATGTTTCATTTATGTTCTCTTTCCAACATCTTTTACTATGCTTGGTTGTCATCTTCGTCATGGTCACATTTTTTTCTACAAAAAATGCATCAATATCATTATCATTTTCAGCTCCCTTGTTATTCCTGGTTGTCCTCAAATATCATTGGATTATTGTATCCTTTTGTTCTCTTACTGTAATAATCAAGTGTGATTTCTTGCTTCTTTGATCACTTTCTAGCCAAATCATACTTGGCTAGTTTACATTCCAACAATTATATCTTATTTACCTTGAATCTTCATCATCCACTTACTTTTCTAAACCATCTAACCCAAATTTACCATGTCTAAACACTTTAGAAATTGTGGTTCCTGTACTATTATATTCTCCTTACTTAGCCAATTGGAATCAACTTGACTTCATTAATCACTATCCCAAGATGATATAATTATACATATATCTCCTCTTCTTCTTTTTAGCTTCACAAAAACTACCTTGGAGGAGTCAACTTTATTTTACACACCATTGTAACCTCAATTGGTACTTCTAGTGTTTATTATATCACAATTTATTCCCTTCCAATTTAGATGGTTTCTTTTTTCCCCAGATTCCATCTCCTTTGCATACAATGTCAAGCATAGTACCATTTTCTACTTCATGTTATTCTTATGAATTCAATTTCTAAATACCACTTCCATACTTGCATTCTTCTTGACTTTTCATCCCATTCTACTTTGGGAAGGCACTCAATACTCTTGAAATGCACTCAACATTCTCTATGCATCAACAATCCCCTTTCATTGTTATCATCATTCTTCCAGTACTTCAATATACTCCAACTATCTTGGAATCCACCTTGTGGTACCGTTTTCCACTATCTCTAGTTATTCATGGACTTTGTCCAATTATGGAATCTTCTTAAATTTATGGAATACCTCTCATTGAAGTCTAATTACATCCTTCTTAGAAAAAATATGAAAATAATGCATCATTTTGTGTATCTATTAACACTCTTTAGAGTGAATGGAATTTCACTATTTCATCCATTGAATGATTTAATATTGCACCATACTTTTGATGAGCAATTCTGATTAACATAAATCGATTTCTTGTAGTGAATTCCTTTAAACATAAATTTCTAGCTTCCTAGGTTTCCAAAACCCTCATGGCTATACCTAGATTCATATATTTGCATTCTCCATTCCTAGCCTTTGATCATATTGTAAATAAGTCTTGACATGACAATCTTTATTTGAGTGTCTCTTCTCATCCTTAATCAATGGTTCAAACCCTTTTATCTTCTCTTTAAACCACCTTTCATATTTCAATGATTTGCACATCCATGTGTACCTACTGCACATGCATTATCATGAATTATATATAGTTTTTCTTTCTCAACATCCACATTTGATATGCACATTTTTCATCTCAAATTCTTTCTCTAAATCAAAATTCCATTTGGAATCTTCCATATTCCTCACTAAGAAGATTCTTAAATAAATCAAATACACATTTTGAATAACTATCCCGACCTTTTTCCTTATATATGTATATTTCCCTTTCATCTTCCACATATTTAGCCATCATTCTAAACCTAATATGTTCTATCTGTAACCTTAAGCTCTAAAAACTATTTGTTACACACCAAAATGCCACACTTAAGTACCTCACCCTAAGTGTCGCAAGTGTCATGATAGTGTCACATACACTAACACCATGAAAGAACATTTTTCACAATCCCTACTCAATGTGGAGGAGAAATATATTAAATGAGGGTCAAAATACTATGCACACATGAATTAATTATTAATATGCATAAAAAAAGAAATTAATTTAGTGTGAGTGTTCTAAACTAGGCCTGCACCCCTTCCCTTTCCCTCCTCTACCCTATACATCCATCAAGTATGATTTTTTCTTTGTGTTTGCTAATCTTATTCTCCATGATTTAATCACTCAACTTCAATGGCCCTTACCCATTTATTTATTTATTTTTCACCATATTTTTCTTCCTTGAAAGGTGACTACATGTTCTGGATTGAGTTTGAAAATACTTGTCATCATTTTTATCACTAATTGAGCATGTATAAGTCTGACCAAGTATTTTGTATGCATAGGGAACACCCATGGAAAAAACAAAACAATTTGGAGCAGTCAATTTTATGTTCAAATTCTGAGACTCGTTAGGATATTTAGAAACTTAGGAGTTAGTTAAGATCTACTTGGTCTAATGTGTCATTAGGTAAAAGTGTGTTTCTTAGTGTTTTTCTTTATTATGTATTAGTATGCATTTCTAGTTAGGAAATCTGATGGTCACAATATGTTCTCGACATAGAGTGATTCGATGGTTCATATTCGCCTTGATCTTAATGACCATTGATCTTTGGCTTAGCACCTGATTGGTCCATGATCTCTATTTAAAGAGCATGGAGGGTCATTTTCCGATGATCGATTGTGAGAAACTCTCTTGTAAAATCTCTCTAAATTTTTTTTATTTTGCATTAATAAACTACTCCAAGTGGTCATGTTGGCTATGGTTGTGGATGTTTTCTCATAGGGATTTTACCACATCAAAAAATCGGTGTGTTAATATTTGATATGGTTGTGTGAGTGGTTACTGAAAGTTTTCATCCTCTATTGTAATACCTGTGTTGTCGAACATGGTATCAAAGACAGGTTGAAGACCCACTGCTATTGTAGATCGAGATCGTGAAACCGAGTTGTCTCATATCCATTTTCTATAATTTCCATACATTTATGGTCTGAGAGGAACTCTTTTTGTTTCACTCAAAAAGGTTTTTTTTTTTCCAAAGATACGACCATTTCAGTCAGATCTGGAGGTATAAAGCCTCAATATGAATTTTTAAAATTTTTGTAGAGTATTATTTTGGTATTATTTTTTTGGTTTTATTTTGGTTTACTTGGGTTTACTTCTTAAAACTTAATAGCAAATTTTTTGACCTAGAAGGCCCTTGTAGAAAAGAAATCTGGACATCAAATTCAAAAGTTAAGAAAAAATAATGGAGGTGAATATGTGAACAATAATTTTACAAGTTACTGCACTACATAGGGTATCCAAATGCATCACATTGTTCCATATACACCACAACAAAATGGTGTTGCTGAGAGAAATAACCGCACATTAAAATAAATGGCTAATTGTATGATCCAATCTAAGGGATTATGTCTAAAGTATTGGGCGGAAGAAATCAACTATGAAAATTACATATTAAATCACACTCACACAAAGGCTCTTAAAAATATAACACCGGAAGAAGCTTTGACTAAAACTAAACCAAATGTAAGTCACTTATGTGTATTTGGTAGTATAGCATGGGCTCACATTCTTGATGAGAAAAGGAAAGCATTGCAGCCTAAAAGTGAGAAGTGTATATTTGTTGGTTACTCTAAAGATGTCAAAGGTTATAGACTTCTTCAACCAAATTGTAATAAAATTACTGTTAGAAGAGATGTTAAATTTCATGAAAATCTCTTGGTATGCTATCCTAATTTGATGATTGTGCCTTCTTTGACCTGTGAGCCTAATTCAACAATTGTGCCTTATTCTGTTCCTATTTTGGTTTCTTCTTTAGATGATGACAGTGAGGATGAAAATACACCTCCTCCTTCTCACCTTCCTCCAGATGAGTCCTTTGATCCTGAACCAACACTATCTCCACAACTTCCTAGATGGGTTTGTTCAACATGATAAGCAACTAGTGATGTTGTCGATGATCCTTCAGATCAACATCGGACACATTCACAACTCTAGCGAGCCTCTTCTCTTTTGGATCAAGTTTTATAGACTCATGATCTATAGAAATTTGCAGAAGATTTAGGTCATCCAGATTGGGATACAACAATGAATGATGAGTATCATTCTTTAATGGCCAACGATACTTGGGATCTTGTACCTCTTCCAAAAGGAAGAAAACTTGTCATATGTAATTGGGTCTATAGAACTAAGTATGCATCAGATGAAGTGTTGAAAGACACAAAGCTCGATTATTTTCCAAATGATTTTCCCAAGTTGAAGGAATTGACTATAATGAAACCTTTTCCTATGTAGCCAAAATGAATTCCATCTACCTTTTTCTTTCCCTTTCTACCTCACATAAATGGTAGGTCCATCAGATGGATGTTAAATCCTCCTTCTTGCATGAATATTTGAAAGAAGAAATATACATGGAACAACCTCCTGGATATGTCCATAATGAGTCTAGCCTTCTTTGTCTCCTTAAGAAATCTCTTTATGGTCTTAAGAAATCTCCCTAAGATTGGTATGCCAAAATGGAAAACTTTCTTATTAACACTCAATTCTCTAGATTCCATTATGATCCTAATGTCTATACCAAGAAAGTAGGAATCCATCTTATAATACTTGTAATTTATGTTGATGACCTTATCCTTACTGGTAGTGACTCAAAACTTTTAAAACATGTGAAAACCATCCCTAAGAAGAAATTTGAAATCACAGACTTAGGTTTTTTGCACTATTTCCTTGGCCTCCAAGTTTTGCAAACCAATGAAGGAATTTTTCTTTCCCATTCTAAGTATTCTTGTGACCTTCATTACTTTCACATGGATGATTGTAAACCAACCCCTTCTCCCTTCTAGTATGGAGTCAAGCTTACTTCCACCTATACTTCTCCTAGTGTTGATGCCACCCTGTACCATCAGTTAGTTGGTAGCCTCTTATACTTGACTCATACCCATCTTGATATTTCCTTTGTTGTTGATCTTATTGCCTGGTATATGCAAACACCCCATGAAATCCATTGAAAAGTAGATAAAAGGATGCTTCAATATGTCCATGGTACAGTTTAGTTTGGGATACATTACATTTTAGGGGGACTCCTTTATTGGTTAGTTTCATTGATTTAGATTGCATCGACAACCCTGATGATCAGAAGTCTACTGCAGGTTATGTTTTCAGCCTTGGTTCAAGACTTGTCACTTGGGATTGTAAGAAATAATAGGCTATTGGAATTTCTTTAGCAGAACCATAGTACTAAGTAGAGACAAATACAAGTCTTCAATAGATCCTTTCATTGTTTGGATTTTAGTAGCAACATCGAACCAGACTTTGGTGTGATAATCATAGTGCCATCAATCTCACCAAACACCCAGTTCAACATCAATGCAATAAGAACATCAAGCTACACATGCACTTCATCAGAAATATCTTTCACGATCCAGTTATTGAAGTGCTCTCTTTCCCTGCAAAAGATCAAGTTGCATACATTTTCACAAAGTATCTTATAGAAGTGAATTTTTCCAAACTTCGATCTATGTTAGGAGTTAAAGAAGTTTTCATTAAGGGGGGATAGGCTCTAATGCCTCCTTCCTTCTCCTATTATGTCACTATTGTAAATCCTTCAATCCTATCCCAAGTTTTTCTTAAGGGGGGATGTTACAATATTTAGACACTTAGGAGTTAGTTAAGATCTACTTGTTGGTAAATATGTAACAAACAGCGAATGGCATGAAGAATGTACAGAGGATTGTTAGCATATTTACAGGCAGTGTATAATTGTCATCGATGGCAAGTACAGTTTCAGGAACAGAGTCGAGTCTGAATGGACGAATGCAGAGGAGAGTCGAGTCTGAATGCACTAAATGCAGAGGAGAGTTGAGTCTGAATGCAAGTGGGTGCTTGTGTTGCCATCAATGACAAAGGGGGAGATTGTTGGTAAATATGTAACAGACAACGAATGGCATGAAGAATGTACAGAGGATTGTTAGCATATTTATAGGCAATGCATACTTGTCATTGATGGAAAGTACAGTTGTGGTTGTGGTGATGGCTTGAGTACAACAACAATGAGTAGTAGTGCAGCAATAATCAGGAGGAGAAGAGTCAGTGACCATTGGATCCCATTCAAATTTCCCGAAAGAACGAGGGTCGTCAGATCTGAATGAAGACAAGACGAGCGCATTGAAGAGAGAGACAAATCTTAGCCGTCAGATCCGAGCGCAGGGTCCGACCACCATTGGATCGAAGAGAACTTGCTCAGTATTTAAACTGCAAGGAGAAGTGGGTGTAATCACAATATGCAAATTCGCGATGAAATTTGAGCCGTCAGATCAAATTTTGATCTCGACCATTAATTCCAGTTAGTATCGGGGATTGGGACTTTGAAGTGACAAGAACACTTGACATCAAGAACCTCGATTTGGCGATATGCGATATCGTGATTCAATTGCATACATTGAATCGAGAATGAGATCTGGACCGTTGATTTTCTTCATGGAGTATCAGGGATCGGGATTTTGAAGTGACAAAAACATTTGACAACAAGAACCCCGAAATCGCGATATGTGATTTCGCGATTTAATCGCAGCCGATGAATAGAGATCAGATCTGGACCGTTCATTTAACTTCTTATCAGAGTTTCAGGGATCACAAACTCAAGGGGCTAAGAACTCAATGCATCAAGAATGCCGATTTTGCGATATGAGAAATCGCGATTGATTCTGGACCGTCAGATCAAGAAATGATCCAGACCGTTGATCTGACATCTCACAGAGTTTCGGGATCGGTATTTTTAAGTGACAAAAACAATGAATGCCAAGAATGTCGATTTTGTGATGAGTGAATTCCCGACTTAATTTGAATCGTCAGTTCTGATTATGATCTAGATCATTGATCTGACTGCTTTACAAAATTTTGTGAATCGAGATTTGTAGGTGAAAAGAACATTGAACATAAGGAATGCCGAAATCTGATTTAAAAAGGCAAGAATAATAAAATTCATTCAACGGTGCGGATAAAACTTGACTGTGATCGGAGGGTTACTGTTCTTTCTCACAGATTAACTTTTGAGTTTGGAATCTGTTAGCAAAACAGGCTCATGATTGAAAATCAGTTAGCGTTTCAGTTGGCATCTCAATTTCTTAGATAGTTGTCGTCTTTTTTCCTAAGGAGTTGGGAAGTTGAACCGTCGTGTTCGTGTTTATAAAAGAAGATGAAATAGACTGTGTGGGGTTGGTTGTTCTGTAAGTGAAAAGGAATGAAACTGTAAGAATAGAGATGAAGAGAATGTGCAGGAGGAGATTAAGCATATGTGAAGGGTGAGATGAAATACATAGCATAATAGAAGAGAGTTGAAGAAGAGCAGAATGAGAGCATGAGTTGATGCAGAGCATACCTACTGAACAGACAGAGGAAGAGTAGAGCTGCAGAACAGTGTGCAGAAGACCAGATTTACAGAACAAAAGAAAGACTGGTAAGACCTGTTTTATTTGTAAAGTTGAATGTTTATCTAGCCATTATTATTCTAGGGAGGTTGGGAGGTTCTCGGGAGGACTGTTTTCCTCATAGGTTCAAGTGGGAGCTTGAACACAAGAAGTTGTAGCTTCCATCTGGTTGTAGCCAGAGAAACAAGGGTGGCAGGATGGTGCTAGGGAGAACAAGTGTTCTCTATTATATAGGTTGAATCTTGTGTAATGAGAAGTTGGTGCTTCCATCCAGTTGGTGCTGGAACATTCAGGAAGTTGGTGCTTCCATCCAGTTGGTGTTGGAATATTCAAGGAGTTGGTGCTTCCTTCTAGTGGGTGCTAGAGA
>JZKD02S1729293.1:0-30340 GCA_000966675.3 Picea glauca
GGAAGTTGATGCACCAACTTACCCAAACGGGGCCCACATGACTTTTGGTGCTTCATCTCCTAGGGTTAGGTTTTTGGATGTCTAGGAATTTTGGCATTCTCGATTATTGTAAAAAGGCCTCCAGATCCTCATTGTAACCATCTTCTTGCAAATGCGAGTAGCTGTCACATCTCTTCTCAGAGATAAGCTGCCACCATTCTAGCGAGTCTTTAACTCTGTATTTTTACAATCTCTGTACATTTCTTTGATTAATAAAAATTGTGTATTACTTTATATCTGTGTTTATGGTTGCATCTATGATATATTTTTGTTATATTATTGAATACCTTCAATATCTCTGTGCATTTCTTTATTTATCTCCGCTCTCATTTCGTGCTGAAAATAATCCGGATCAACACCCTAGCTCGCATAGCGACCATGACAGAAGAAAATACAACAGAGAATCAATGTAGAGAGTATATGTGCAGTCAATGTGGGGAAATCTATTATCAAGCAGGCTACAAAGTAATTCAAATTCAAATGCCAGGAGCTTCCCTTGCACCTACGACTTTTGCAGTCAAAGAAGAAAACCCTGTTGTTACACAAGAATTAAAAATGAACCCTGGCCTACAACAATTGACAAATATGAAGCCCCTGTTTTTGTTATTAAAGATGTACAAACATTTCCTATTGATGAATCTCCCCCTCCTAGCCAGATCAATACCCACACCTTTGTGGAACAAGCCACTCAGACCCTACCTCAGCCTATCACCTGCGATGCTGAAACACAAACTCAACCATGGGATGAGCAGGCAATAATGGACAAATGGAAAAAAGAGTTTGTTGTTACACAAGATAAAATCCTGCAGGAGCACAGACTACTCTGGCTAAACCATATCTATTCAAACTGGGAAGCTTTGGAGCAAACATGTTAGGAATCCCGTGCCCATAAGAAGCAGAATAAAGAGCTAAAAGGCAAATTGCTCCTGATGTTTGACTTGGCACAAAAATTGTTGGCTGGAAGAAAACCATCCTCCAATTACTCCCTGTTCCTCATGGAACGACTTACATTTTTTCAGATTAAGTCAATCAAAGAAGGCAGACCCCATGCAGTGTTAAATCCAACAAATTTTGTTAAGACCTTTGCAGAAGCCTCTACTATGGATCAACACCACCTCTATGAGGTATATCTTCATAATGCGGCCATTCCTGAGAACCGACAACTTAACCTTAACCCCCTTGTCAGTGATATCCAGATTCAGGCAATCACCTCCTTCCTTAACAATCAGATTATATGGAAAGATGACTTCCTAGATGCCAAGCATAACGAGGATAACAGCCTTCTCTGGATATGTACAGAACCACAAAATGTTGCCACCTTTGTTGCAGAGTATTATCAGTTTTTGAAGAAACCAGGTGTGACTCAATACATTCGGCAACTACAGACAATAGTGCTTCAGGATTGTCAACAGTTCATTAAATCCACAGAGATCACTGCCCTGCAAGAAAATAACATGTTTTGGCAACAATCTCCTGAGAAAAGACAGGAACACAATCCCTTCAGCCCCACTAATCTTGAGACAACAATCTCCCGGGTACCTAGCTACATCAAATGTGTTCAGCAATGTGCCGAAAGCTGGATAGGTTATCAGTTTCATTTTCCTATCATGTGGATGCCAGCAAAGAAATATCAAGTTCATTATAAGTTGCCCAAGAAGGCTGAAACAAGAGCTTGGCAAAGGCTACAACGCGTTCAAGGATTCAGAGCTCCAACATATAGCACTTTCCATAGCTACTGCTTAAGTAACTTGCACGCTGAGAGTTGGTACTCAGATTCTGATTCAGATTGAATTTTCCTGAGGACATGCAACCTTTTAAGTTGGGGGGGATGTTAGGACCCTATTATGTACCTTTTTGTTCATACTTTTTGCTACTATTACATCCTTTTTCCACTCACATTTAAACTTACATTGTCACCTTACCCTATCTTTCCAAAGGTATATAACGTCCCTTCTCTTTCCTATATGTTTAATTTGTTTTGCATATAATTTTACATTACTCTCATACTTAACCGTTGATCAGAAATATATAAGTGCTGAAGCAGTTCGAATTGCAGATTATCATTGTTGTTTGAAGGCCCGTTGCTGAAACAGTCAAAAGCACGCACCCCGTGGCTGAAACATTCTGTGGTCTACGATGCTGAAACATCAATTCACACAGAAGAAGTTGTTACACTCTCCATGGTCTACGATGTTGAAACAACAATTCACGTAAAAGAAGAAGTTGTTACACTGACCACAACAGCCGCACCTTGAGCCAGAATTAACCATCGCTGCTGCTTGAGACCACGTTGCTGAAACAGTCAGAACGCAAATCCCATTGCTGAAACAGACCGCGATTTGCGATGCTGAAACCGTAGATGACAACAGTAACAAGAAGATAAATAAAGAAGTTGTTACATCAGCCATAATAGCTACACCCAACTATTATAATAGAATTCTGTTATGGGAGACCAGGATATCCTATTCCAGTATAGAGATCAGATCTGACTAAGAATAGGATTCAGATGTGCACATGTAATTTGATGATCAAATTGTATCGAGGGGATTCTCCTCTTTAAATAAGAGTAAATCATCATTAGAAAGGGACTTTTTGGCTAAGAAAGAAATTACAGAGAAGGACGTGTTTACTTCAGACATTGTAATATGATATAGTTGACAGATGAATAAAATATTGTTCTGAGCATTCCTTCCTAGGTCCTGTTAGCGATAATTCTTGTCTTGGGATCGAAAGAATTCGGGTCTGCAAGTTACACGATATGCACCCGAACACAGCAGCGGAAGGATTTCGATTTCAATCAGCAAGTCAAGCAAGCGGGCGAAGTTTTTCCATCAGCAGCCAAGATCTATCCATGAAGCAGATCAACGGTTATCGGGATCTTGGAGTTGGCTGAGTCACGCCAAGTATAGCGTAGAAGTTTTCAAAGAGGTGAATGGCCAGAAGTCTCCATGGAGAACATGCGAAGCACCGAGAGCATTCGAACCCGGGCCCACAAAGGTATCGGGAGAAGTAGGAGCCGTCAGATCTCCGAGGGACACGTGGTGCGCGATTGGGCTCCATCGCCTCCTCGCCTCTCGCAACTTTAAAGAAGAAGAACTAGCTCCTTCCAGCCGCGAGATGCTAAGTGCCGAGAGAATCTTGGGCCCGGGCCCACAACATTGCCGGGAGAAGTAGGAACCGTCAGATCTAGAAGGACACGTGGTGCGCGATTGGTCTCCATCGCCTCCTCGCCCCCCGCAACTTTGAAACATAAAGATTAACTCTTCCCAGTTGTGAGTCGCGAGGTGCCGAGAAGATCTCAGACGTCCATTAAAAAGGGACACGAGGTGCACGATTAGGCTACTCGCCTTCTCGCCCCTCGCAACTTTGAAGCGTAAGGATTAACTCTTTCCATACGCGAAGTGTCGTAAGCGCCTTTGAAGATAGGCACAGGGTCACAGCCCGTGGTCACTTGGGGGTGATAGAAAGAACTGTGCAAGGGGTTGAAGCGTCGGGTTTGACTACAGAAGGGATCACTGTGTTCTCCAGGTGCCAGTTCAACTTGTTCTCAATCCTAGTGCCTGCTGGGAGTGAATGAAGAAGAGAGAGGGTGGTTGAAACCTCGCCTCACTCATTAACTATAGGGATGGAGGGTCTAGCGAACCATCTTCTCGAGGAATTCCTGTGCATCGATTTTCTCAAATTCGCCATGCCGAAGTCCTCAGCTCGATAGAGAAGTCTGCGCACGCTAGCCCAGCACTTAATGGCTCAGCTACCCTCTTTGCAGGGGCCATGCGTAGTTAAGATGGCACTTAAAGGAAGATATCGGTACGAGTTTGACTAAGGGGACATCAAGCTGTGAGTCACTGGGCACACCTCTATTAGGCGATTTTTTTCTGAGTATATAGACTCAATTGTTGTATTTTGTAAGCATCGATGGTTGAGCAGAGCTCCTGATTTGTAAAGTTTTAATGAAGCACTGTTATTCTGGTTATGTATGAACTTTTGAGACTTCTTGCCTCATGAATGTTAGTTTCTTTCATGTCTTTGTTTACACTGTGTTAAAGAAACTCGGAATTGGAGGATCCAGTCGAGCTGTAGCTATTATAGGATGATGTTGTAATGGATCACTGTAATAGTTGTGTTGTCTCTAATCAGTTCTTGTGATTTCCCCAGTGCTGAGTGACTTGGAATTGGAGGATCCAGTCAAGTCCCCTCTCAGTTCCTTGAGACCCTGAACCAAGCGGATCTTGCATTCAGAGTCTTTCTTCTGCAAACGACCGAAAGCCTATTGCCCAAAGTCGTTTGTTCACCTTTCTCACTAAGTCTTCCACCTATTCACCTTTTAATCAACCCGTTGGCTGAAGTTAGGATTCCAGACCTCCTTTTTTCTTTACGTACCAAATCCAGTCCCTGAGTTAGAGTGATACCTCCTCGAGCCATTATCTCCATTTGATCATCCCTTATAAACAAATCGTGACATTAAACTGATGGGTGTCGGGCTTTGCTCCTGCAATCAATCCAGGAGTGACTTCTGACGCTAACATTTCTGGCGTCGTTGCCGGGGACGAAGTTGAAGATTTTCCTTGGGCAGAACGACAATGATCAATTGATTCTGAGGGTGCATCAGAAATCAGAATTATTCATATTGCTACTGTGCACCTGGCGACTCCACTGTGGCGACTCCATTGTTTCCACTTTACTGTTTCAGTTGTGGCCACTGTTGGCACACCTGAAAGCTGACCCAGAGGAGCTTTCTCAAGAAGGTTCCAGCGGTTGCTTTCTCAACCTGAGAAGTTTCCTGGGGTAACGATAATGTTAAGATCTGACCTTTGATGGTGAACAAGGACCAGACACATTCGAAGCTGCGCATCTTTCACCTGGCAACTCCATGATTCGAGGATCAATTGGCGACTCCACTGGCTCGATATGGAGGAAATCCTGGCTCGAAGGTTTGCTCCGTTTAATTTTTCTGCTATTTCTGGTTTTCCTAATGTTTTCCCCTCTATGGATGAATGGGGTGATTATTTGCCCAGATTTAGAGAGCATGAAGAGGACAACCCTGCTCAGCACCTCAGTGAGTTTCATGAACTCATGCGTCAGTGGGAGATACATCATAAGGATGTGTTACTGAAGATGTTCATGTTCTTGTTAGCAAGGGATGCACGTAAATGGTACCATTATTTACCCCCTGCTAGCATTTCTTCACTCCATGGATTCCATGCAGCTTTCACCACCTATTGTCAGAGGTTGTACCCCCATGAGTTAATTTGTCATAATTGTTGTGAGGGATACCACAACTCTATACAAGAGAAAGTTGTTTATGATGTAAGCTGTGGGGAGGATCCTGATGACCTGGATCAAGGATCAGTCATTTCTCCTCCACATTCGTCTGCTTCGGGCAAAGTTATGGAATTTATAAAATCTCTCTCAGCCCAACTGGACTGGTGGGAAGCTGAACAATGTGCTGAGGATTTCCCATCCTTTGAAGCAGAGGCCCTTAGCAGCTCTACTGAGGATGATTATGGAAAAAGCTTTCCCACGGGTCCTGTTTATGGTCATTATGAATCTGACCCATGGGAGAGCCAAGAAGAAGAAATCCTACCAGATATGATCATGTCTGATGAGGGTTGTAAGGATAGAATACTGGGGGAGGAAGTTGCTCTGAGTGAACTAATGACATCTCTCATTGCCCAGCATGAAAGGCTAAAATCTGAGGACAATGGGGAGGATTTTCCAGTCACCAAGGCAGATGTTTTAGATAGCTTTCTCGAGGAGAATATTGAAGATCCCGTAAGCACATTAACATCTATCCAAGATGAGCTTGCTGTCTCAGAACAAAACGATGAAGTGGTAGTTGGGGAAGAGGATTGTTCTCTTTTTCTTCACAAGATTTCCCATGATGTATTTACATTTGGGATTGAAAAGGAGGATCTGGAGATCATTCCTTTTTTGCAAGATGAATAATTCTGGTGCTCACCCAGCTTTAACGAATATTTAGTTGAAGAGCAGCAGAGCCCCACATCATAGATTGATGACCTGGGTAGCAGCCAGCCCGTGTATGACAGCTATGAATTAGGTTCTGAGCTGGACACCCAGAACTTCCAAGAGCAGGTCGCAGAGCCTTATCCTCTGCTCGCAAATGAAAGACAATGCGAGGAAATCAGCCCCCCTGAGCAGCAAATTAAAAAGAAGAGCTTTCCCACAGGTCCTATCTATGATGATTACGACTCTGACCCTTGGGAGAGCCAAGAGGAGGCACCAGAAGAACCAGAGGAGCAGTCGAAGATGCAGTTTACAAATTGTTCAGAGCCAGTCAGTGAGTAGCCACCACCTGAGATCAGTGAGCCTACTTCAGTTATTCACCCGCCTATGGTTATCAGAGACATTCGGCCGCGTGTGAAAAACTGTGTAGCAGAGGAGGCTGTATTTCTCCAATTCCTCGGAAATGGCCACTCATTCGATGACCCTGTCAGCAAATACATGGAGTGGCATTTCCCCTATGCCTTGGAGCCACCCTATTTCATCTCAACTCTAGCTTGTAAGGAGGAGTTGAAGAGTGTAGCCGTTCTGCTGTCACAGTTACACCATCTGTTGGTGATCATCGACAGAAGGAAGGAGCTTCTATCCAGGAAGCTGCTTGGATGGCTATGGTGGAAGTTCTCTTTCACCTAGCCCATGTAAAATATTTTATTAGTTTAGGATTGTGTATAAATAATCTCCTTTGAGCATGTAGCTTTATTTTGTTACTTTTATTTTTCAGCCAATATTTTCAACAGCAGGATGTTTTCAGCATGACTCCATAGCCCAACAGCAAGGCACTGGAATTGCAAAATGAGTTCTTAGAGCATCACAAGGACAACTCTATCCCCCATGGAGCCTAATGTTAGCGATAATTCTTGTCTTGGGCTCGAAAGCATTCAGGTCTGCAAGTTACACGAGATGCGCCCGAACATAGCAGCGGAAGGATTTCGATTTCAATCATCAAGTCAAGCGAGCGGGCGAAGTTTTGCCATCAGCAGCCGAGATCTACCCATGAAGCAGATCAACGGGTATCGGGATCTCGGAGTTGGCTGAGTCACATCAAGTATAGCACAGAAGTTTTCAAAGAGGTGAACGGTCAGAAGTCTCCATGGAGAACATGCAAAGCGCCGAGAGCATTCGGACCCGAGCCCACAAAGGTATCGGGAGAAGTAGGAGTCGTCAGATCTCTGAGGGACACGTGGTGCGCGATTGGGCTCCATCGCCTCCTTGCCCCTCACAACTTTAAAGAAGAATAACTAGCTCCTTCCAGCCGCAAGACGCTAAGTGTCGAGAGAATCTCAGACCCCGGCCCACATCATCGCCAAGAGAAGTAGGAACCATCGGATATAGAAGGATACGTGGTGCGCGATTGGGCTCCATCGCTTCCTCGCCCCTCGCAACTTTGAAACGTAAAGATTAACTCTTCCCAGTTGCGAGTCACGAGGAGCTGAGAAGATCTCTGTCGTCCATCAGAAAGGGACATGAGGTGTGCGATTAGGCTACTTGCCTCCTCGCCCCTCTCAACTTTGAAGCGTAAGGATTAACTCTTTCCATACACGAAGTGTCGTAAGAGCCTTTGAAGATAGGCACAGGGTCACAACCCGTGGTCACTTGGGGGTGATAGAAAGAACTGCGCAAGGGGCCGAAGCGTCGGGTTTGACTACAGAAGGGATCACTATGTTCTCCAGGTGCCAGTTCAACTTGTTCTCAATCCTAGTGCCTGCTGGGAGTGAATGAAGAAGAGAGAGGGTGGTTGAAACCTCGCCTCACTCATTAACTACAGGGGATGGAGGGTCTGGCGAACCATTTGCTCGAGGAAGTCATGTGCATCGATTTTCTCAGAGACGCCATGCCGAAGTCCTCAGCTCGACAGAGAAGTCTGCGCACGCTAGCCCAACACTTAATGGCTCAGCTACCCTCTTTGCAGGGGCCATGCGAAGTTAAGATGACGCTTAAAGGAAGATATCAGTACGAGTTTGACTTAGGGGACATCAAGCTCTGAGTCACTGGGCACGACTCTATTAGGCGATTTTTTCCTGAGTATATAGGCTCAGTTGTTGTATTTTGTAAGCATCGATGGTTGAGCAGAGCTCCTGGTTTGTAAAGTTTTAATGAAGCACTGTTATTCTGGTTATGTATGAACTTTTGAGACTTCTTGCCTTATGAATGCCAGTTTCTTTCATGTCTTTGTTTACACTGTGTTAGAGAAACTCGGAATTG
Source organism: Picea glauca (assembly GCA_000966675.3). NCBI lineage: Eukaryota > Viridiplantae > Streptophyta > Pinopsida > Pinales > Pinaceae > Picea > Picea glauca. Next base: position 8,263 of record JZKD02S1729293.1, read on the forward strand.
GAGGATCCAGTCGAGCTGTAGCTATTATAGGATGATGTTGCAATGGATCATTGTAATAGTTGCCCTGTCTCTAATCAATTCTTGTGATTTCCCCAGCGCTGAGTGACTTGGAATTGGAGGATCCAGTCAAGTCCCCTCTCAGTTCCTTGAGACTCTTAACCAAGCGGATCTTGCATTCAGAGTCTTTCTTCTGCAAATGACTGAAAGCCTATTGCCCAAGTTTGTTCACCTTTCTCACTAAGTCTTCCACCTATTCACCTTTTAATCAACCTGCTGGCTGAAGTTAGGATTCCAGACCTCCTTTGTTCTTTACGTACCAGATCCAGTCCCTGAGTTAGAGTGATACCTCCTCGAGCCATTATCTCCATTTGATCATCCCTTATAAACAAATCGTGACATTAAACTGATGGGTGTCGGGCTCTGCTCCTGCAAGCAATCCAGGAGTGACTTCTGACGCTAACATTTCTGGAGCCATTGCTGGGGACAAAGTTGAAGATTTTCCCTGGGCAGAATGACAACAATCAACTGATTCTGAGGGTGCATCAGAAATCAAAATTATTCAGATTGCTACTATGCACCTGGCGACTCCACTGTGGCGACTCCATTGTTTCCACTTTACTGTTTCAGTTGTGGCCACTGTTGGCACATCTGAAAGCTGACCCAGAGGAGCTTTCTCGAGAAGGTTTCAAGGACTGCTTTCTTAGCTTGAGAAGTTTCCTGGGGTAACGATAATGTTAAGATCTGGCCTTTGATGGTGAACAAGGACCAGACACATTCGAAGCAGCGCATCTTTCACCTGGCGACTCCATGATTCGAGGATCAATTGGCGACTCCACTGGCTCGATATGGAGGAAATCCTGGATCGAAGGTTTGCTCCGTTTAATTTTTCGGCTATTCCTGGTTTTCCTAATGTTGTCCCCTCTATGGATGAATGGGGCAATTATTTGCCCAGATTTAGAGAGCATGAAGAGGACAACCCTGCTCAGCACCTCAGTGAGTTTCATGAACTCATGCGTCAGTGGGAGATACATCATGAGGATGTGTTACTAAAGATGTTCATGTTCTCGTTAGCAGGGGATGCGTGTAAATGGTACCATTCTTTACCCCCTGCTAGCATTTCTTCACTCCATGGATTCCATGCATCTTTCACTGCCTATTATCAGAGGCTATACCCCCCTGAGTTAATTTGTCATAATTGTTGTGAGGGATACCACAACTTTATACAAGAGAAAGTTGTTTCTGACGCTAACAGGTCCTTTCGTTTTTGGGGAATCTTGTGAGAAGGGAGGGCCCACCTTCTTCACAAGATTTACCCATTAGTTCTGTTGTGTGTTAGTGTTATTTATGTTCATGCCTTGATTAAATTCTGTTTTGTTGAAACTCTACTTTACTGAACTTTGTTTTGTTGAAACTCTGCTTTATTGATTGTTTCATTGTTTTCATATAATTCATGCTTGGGTAACTGTTAATCATTCTAGTTAGCAATCTTGTTTGGTGAATCTATGAAAGCATGATAATCAGGGACAGGTGCTAAAGATTCCTTCTTGGGGAATAGGGTCATGTTCTCTGTTAAGAGATAGTTAGCCTTCAGTGTGTGTCAATCATTTCGATTAGTAATGAGTTCATGAAAGTGTGATGATTGGAAACAGGTGCTGAAGATTCCTGCTTGGGGAATAGGTTCCTGTTCTCTGTTACATAATAGTTGGTCTTTCCTTTTGCAGTATCCTGAAAGATTTCTTTCCTAGGTTGTTATTTCTTAATGTAATCCAAGATTCTTCGGACAATTTTTTCTTTAAACTTTGAACTCTGCAATAGGTAGGTTTCTTTTCTGTAATTCAAAGTAGAACTTCATTTTGTTCAAGGCAAGGTGTGATTAATGTATTTTTACTACAACTCTAGATTTCTTTTGAGATTGAGCATATACAGTGTGTGATTACCTTTGAAATAAACAGACTTCCCTGGGTTGACAATTCATGTAGCACTTGATTGTTTAGTTAAATAAGCAATTACAGTGACCAACACCTACACAAAATAGATCTAGCTAAACAATAATACACACATTTGCAGAGATACTTGGAAAAGGAAGAAGAAGGAGAGAAAGAATGGAAGAATTCTCATTAACAGTTTTGAATAATGAATAATTTACACATGATATACTCTATATATCTCAATGAGTTCGACTTGAGGTGAACCAAGTCGCCATAGTAGTGATCTAGAGTGATCTGGACACACACCAACAGTTATGGAAGTGAACTGCCACCTATTCTAGTCTCTCATGCAGTTACGGGAGTGAACTGCCACCTATTCTAGTCTCTCAGGCAGTTACGGGAGTGAACTGCCACCTAGTTGAGTTAACTAGTCAGTTAGTCTTCAGTTAACTAACTGAAAACAGAGTAGTGAGGAGTTAACTCAGGGAATCAAGGCTAATGTGCCACTTTGGTGATGATACCAAGGCAAGGTCGAATTAGCATGGTAATTATCCCAATGTTGCATGGTGATGATCCCAATGCAACATCTAAACTCAACTCAACTAGTCAAACTGAAGTGTCAACTTAAAGAGAATATTCTCCAGGCGAAATATTCTCCCCTAAAATATAGGAGACTGGATAATGACTAATTATGACTAATAAACAAATAAAAACCTTAGGAAAAAGAAATCCTAGGTGTGTGTGAAGTAACTCCATCACCCCCCCTGAACATCACTATGGTGAAAATAAATATTGGGTCCCGGCAATGAGGCCATGTTAGGTACCCAAGTACAAAAGATACATTGAAAATAAAGTGAGGAAAGAGGGAAAACCTCATGGGAAAAACCCCCCCTCAAGGTACAATGTATGTAAAAAGAAGAACTACAGTTGCTAGGCAACTGTGTCCTTCACTCTAAGATAACCTTGCAGAGAATGGAATTTATGCTCAATGAATGTCTTAGTGAAAATGTATGTCATCTGTTCTACTGAAGGATAGAACTGTAAGTCGATGATCCCCTTGTGTACTGCGTCCCAGATGTAGTGCATGTGGATATAGATGTGCTTTGTCCGCTGCCTCTGAACTGGATTTCTACAGAACTTCAGAGTGCTCTGGTTGTCACCCAGATGACGATCGGTCGATGAAATTGAATGCCCAACTCAGTGAGAAAATGTTGTAGCCACATAGCCTGAATAGTTATGTTAACTACCCCTCTGTACTCTGCCTCGGCTGAAGATAGAGAAATGGCAGCTTGCTTCTTGCTCGACCAACAGTTAGGCCTGGAACCAAGATTGAGTGAGAAACCAGATGTGGAATTGCGATCAATGTTATCGCCAACCCAGTCAAAATCAGTAAACCCAATGAGATCTAATGTATAGTCTGCTACATATTGAATCCCAAAGGTGATGGTGCCATATACATATCAAAGGATACTCATGGCGGCTTTCCAATGTAGCTGATGCGGCTCCTACATGAACCTGGAAACTGTGCCAACTACATATGAGAGGTCTGGTCTGGAGTGTGTGAGATACAACAAGCTCCCCACTAGTTGTCTATACAATGTGTTGTCAACCAGTGGAGTCTCCCCACCATTCTCAAGTTTGACTCCTGATAGGAAAGGATTCGAAGCAGACTTGCAATCTGTCATGTGAAATCTCTCAAGGAGATCTCGTGCATACTTGGCTTGAGATAGTTTGATGCTTGATGCATCCTGACTGATCTCAAGTCCAAGGAAGAAGTGTAGTGGACCCATGTCTGTGATAAAAAACCTCTCATGAAGAATCCTCTTGATTGCAACAATCGCTGAAGTCGAGCAACCGGTGATCAAAAAATCATCGACATACAAAACTAAAAGTAGAAGTGAATCAGTCATCCTGAGCATGTATACATTTGGGTCTGATTTACAACGTACAAAGTTTTGTGACAATAGGTATGATTCCATCTTGGCATACCAGGCCCTCAGAGCCTACTTGAGGCTATAAGGTGACTTCTTCAGTCGACAGACCAAATATGAGTCCTGCATAAATCCCTGGGGCTACTCCATGTAGATCTCCTCAGAGAGATCACCGTGAAGAAACGCATTCTTCACGTCCATCTGATGGACTTCCTATCCCTTGGCTACCGCAATGGCAAGGGCCAATCAAATGGAATCCATCTTCGCTACTGAAGTGAAGGTCTCATCATATTCAATACCATGAACCTGTTGAAAGCCTTTGGCGACAAGCCTGGCTTTGTATCTATTGATCTATCCATCCGCTGAGCTCTTGGTCCTATAGACCCATCTGCATCTGACAAGTTTCCTCATAGAAGGAAGGGGAACTAGATCCCAATTCTGGTTCTCGAGGAGGGAGTTTTACTCCTCCTACATGGTGGATTCCCAAAAGGGATTTCCAGCAACCTTTCCATAAGACTATGGATCAGAAGACTAAACCAAGAAATATGCTTGGAGTGAAATGGTTCAATGGAAGTGAGTGCAACAAGAGGCTCCTCGAAATCAAATTGATTCCTTCCAGTATCAGCTAGATCACCAACGAGATCCCCTACATCCTGAAGAGTAGTATGTGCCCACATGGGCCTCTGCTCTGGATCTGCAACTGCATCTGGATGCTCTGACTCTGCATCTGACTATAATGACTCTGAATCTAAATCTGAATCCTCTGAGTCCTCTGAATCAGAACTCTCTTCTGAAGAAGAGTCTGCATGTGCATGCTCATCATCTTGGACAGGTGGAAGAGTAAAGGTGTCTTCATGCGACTATTGAGGTACATGCGAGACACTTTCCTCGAATTGGACACTACACTCAATGATGAGTCGTTCCAAGGAAATATCAATAAGCAGATATCCTTTCACACCGTCAGGGTATCCAACAAAAATGCACTCAGTGCTCCGTGGATCAAGTGCCTTCCTCTTTTCAGAGGGAATCCTGGCCCATGCACGTGAACCAAAAATACAAAAGTGGTTCACTTCCGGTTTGAGGCCGCTCCAAGCCTCGTAGGGGTCTTATCCTTGACAGATCTATGGGGAGATCTTTTTCGGATGTATGTTGCATAGTTAAGTGCTTCAGCCCATAGTTTTTGTGGTAGTGACTTTTCATGCAACATGCAAGATTCCATCTCCTTTAGAGATCGGTTTTTCCGCTCAACAACGTCGTTTTGCTGCAGAGTGTAGGGAACTGTATGTTTTAACTGAATCCCTGCCTCATGGAAAATATTGTGGATCTCATGATTCACATACTCTCCCTTGTTATCAGTTTGGAGGACTTTGATCTTCTTTCCAGACTGTGTCTCAACCAAAGATTTGAAATATTTGAGGTGTTGAAAGACCTCAGATTTTTTCCTGAGAAAGTAGATCCATGTAAAATGTGAGAAATCATCAACAAAAATGAGAACAAACCTCGCTTTTCTGATCGATGGATATGGAAAAGGACCCATGAGGCCACTGTGGATCAGATCTAAAGGTGTGGAAGCTCACTGAGACTTTCCCTTGTCGAATTTCTCTTGAGGGTGTTTTCCAAGAACACATCCCTCACATACTCCCTTGGAGAAATGGATGTTTGGTAGGCCATAAACTAATTTGTGCTTGCTAAGTTGTTGCATGTATCTAAAATTCAAATGTCCAAACCTTTTGTGCCATATCCTACTACTTTCATCAGCATGAGTAAGCAGTAAAGCAGAATCGGGTTCAATGAATTCAGAAAATGTATACAATCTAGATTGATGATTTACCTCACCGATAGAAACCCTGGAGTTGGCTTGCACGTCGTATATGTCCATGGAATTTGGTGTGAATACAACTCTCTTTATGGTGGCGGAATTTTTCATCTGATACAGTGAGAGAAGGTTGACAGAAAGCTTGGGAACATGTAACACATTCTTGAAACTTCCATTGGTGAGTTCAATCCTTCCTTTGCCGGTGACTTCAACAGAAGAGTTGTCCCCCATTAGAATAGGAGGACATTTGCATGCATCCAATGAATAATATACTGCTTCTGAGGCAGCCATGTGATGTGATTCTCCTGAATCTATGATCCAAGCATCGGGAGAAGAGTTGATGGCAATCAAGGCATGGCTAGAATTGTCTTTCTTGGAATTCAGATCTTCTGGCTTCTTCTTCTTTGCACCCTCTGGGATGCGATCTCCAAGGTTGTTTTTCTGAAGTATCTGAGAAATCATATCTATTTGTTTTTTCATGCATGTAGATTCTGAATGGAATCCTTTGTGACAATATGTGCATTTCTCTCCTTTTTTTCCCTTTTCTCCTTTGGATCCAAAGGCATCGATGAAGGGTTTTGTGTACCCTTCCTTCTTCATATGTGCATGTTATTTTTGCTTATATTTATCTTTAGATTTCTGATATTTGTGGCTTCCATCATGCACAGTAAGTGTATGCGCCTTTGGGCCTTTGATTGTGCCCATGTTGATGAGCTTGGTTTGCTCTTGTGTCAGGGATTCGATAAAGTCCTCAAGAGAAGGCATCTTCCAGGTGGCTCTAGAGGCGAATCTAAAAATATGGAATGTAGATATGAATACTAAGAATTCAAGACCAATCTTGGAGAGAATGGTGAGAACCATTTGTTTCTCCTCCTTTGATTTATCAACCACGCAAGCTTTGAGTTGCGACAGTAAATCCTTGAATTTTGTAAAAAAATCTTGGATATTCTCGAAGCTTTTTGGATCCAATGTAAGCATCTCCACCTCCAGCATGTGTCCCCTCATCTCATCCTATTTTCCAAAGAGCCCTTATTTTCCAAAGAGCCCTTCCAATATGGTCTAGGCTTCATTGGGAGTCTTACAAGAAGATATATGAGAAAGGAGACCGGGAGAAATAAGACTGCAAATTGTTCTGAGTGCCTCATCCATGCAATTTAAGTACTTGGATTTTCTATGGCTGATGTTGGATCTATATCTGTATTAATGGTTAACCTATACAACCCTCTGGATTGAAGATGTATGGATATTTTCTCCTTCCATGCAAAATAGTTGTAAGGTGTAAGAATGAATTCTTTTTGGAATTCCATCTTTCCATTGTCTTCAATCTTTTGTACCTACAAAATTTTTTGGTGTAGCTTTTGCTTAGTAGTCCGTCGGCTCTAATACCATGTAAACGTGTTGAACCTTCACAAAATAGATCTAGCTAAACAATAATACACATATTTGCAGAGATAATTGGAAAAGGAAGAAGAAGGAGAGAAAGAATGGAAGAATTCTCATTAACCGTTTTGAATAATGAATAATTTACACATGATATACTCTGTATATCTCAATGAGTTCGAATTGAGGTGAACCAAGTCACCATAGAGGTGGTATAGAGTGATCTGGACACACACCAACAATTACAGGAGTGCACTGCCACCTATTCTAGTCTCTCAGGCAGTTACGAGAGTGAACTGCCACCTAGTTGAGTTAACTATTCAACTAGTCTTCAGTTAACTGACTGAACACAGAGTAGTGAGAAGTTAACTTAGGGAATCAAGGCTAATGCACCACTTTGGTGATGATACCAAGGAAAGGTCGAAATAGCATGGTGATGATCCCAATGTTGCATGGGGATGATCCCAATGCAACATCTAAACTCAACTTAACTAGTCAAACTGAAGTGTCAACTGAAAGAGAATATTCTCCAGGTGGAATATTCTCCCCTAAAATATAGGAGACTGGATAATGACTAATTATGACTAATAAACAAATAAAAACCTTAGGAAAAATAAATCCTAGGTGTGTGTGAAGTAAATACAACAAGAACTTTGGGCTATGACCAATCATTCACCATCGTCATCGAACTTCTTCACATCGGTGTTCATAGAATCAAACTCATCCTTTTAAATGAACAATTTTGATTTACTCCTGATTTGATCCAATGGTCATATTTGGACCTCAGACTCTCCTTTTCAGACTTCTCTTGGACTACAACACTATGAAATATAAGCTTCAATGAACTAGGTCCCTTCCGTTATCCTACTCCATCGATCGCAAACTTAATCTTTGTTGTTCGTCATTGTCATTCCTTATTTAAATGTCCATCATCGATATCGTCTTCTATTGAATCTCACCATCGATCAGATAAGCTTCCCTTAGTCTATCAGAGTACTAACAATGTGTTGGGTTGAGTCACTCTGATGGTCGGAATTTGAATGCATGCACGCTCCATACCATTGATCCTTTCACGATCTACAATCACTAATGGATTGTCCTCCACCATTGGTCACTCAAGATATATAGTCACTACTAATTAGTATTTGCTTCCACTATGCCACATCTTCATTGGTTAACTGCCACGTGTCTTGTTCTAATTCATGGATTCAAATGCCAAGTTTCTCACTCACAGTCATTGATTTGAATCATCACGTGCTTCTTTCAACTGCCACTTTTATGTCCCAAATTCATCGATCTAATTCAATTTGAATAGATCTCAATCGTTCATTGGTATTGCTCTATCAGAGTTCCTTCAACTTATGGACTTTGATGATCTCACTCTGAAAATTGATAAAATTCCTCCACGTGTCAATTTCATGGTCATTGATCTGGCTGCTATGAATTCATATGGACCCTTGGTCGGTGTTTATGTTTCTCCCTTTTCAACCTCTAGATGACCACTCTAAAATTTTCACGTGGACCTATGATGATAGTTGATCTCTTTACTCTGAGATACAACTATGATCGTTGATATGAAAAGTCTCTCCTATTAGTCAGCACCATTGATCTACCCTGATCAATCTACATCGATGATCAGATTGTATTCATTGGAGTATCCTTCAATCTTCGACTCTGAAGGCTTAACTCCAAAATCCTTGATGTCGTCACTTCAGACTCTAAAATTGGGATTGATTATGGTCGTTGATCTAGAAGAGCTTTACTCTATATCTAATCTCATCCGTCCAATATTAACTCACGAACAAAGCTTCGGTCTGATGAATCTGCGGTCAAGGTTGATTCTTTTCCTTGATCCGACAGCTCATGTTCCTCAATGTCTACAAGGGTTTCTTTTTCTTTTCTTCCAAGGGATTCAACCCTCAATTACCCTGCACATAAAATGGAAATTTAACCTTTGTTCAGTTTTTTTCTTGAACCAATCTAACATCCAGTTTGGTTCATCGATTGTCTATTGATCAATGATCAAATATCACGAACGATCTTCCTCTGAAATAAGGGTTTAATCACAGTTTGAATAGAAACCTACAAACACAATTTTTCATAGTTTGATCTGGACTTTTATCACTCAATACAGGGACATCAACAAAAACACACCCAATATCACACCACATAGAGATCCCAACAACACACATACTTCTATTAATGAATCTTTGTACATAAATCACACAAGACTTCCAGTCTTCATGGCCTGATTTACATTTAATATTCCCAGGATTAGGCCACACTTGACCTCTTACACACACCCCTAACTCTCCTCTCTCTATCTCTCCAATCTTGGCTTGAACCCCTTTCAATTCCCTTAGGCTTACATATTTAATTACTAAGGATTTTAATACCAGAATTGGTTCAGATCCATAAAATCCTCACTCACAAAGTCTAAGATCCTATAGATCCAAAAAATCCTCAACCACTCCTAAAATCTCTCTTTACCCCTAGTTTATAAGTCTCCATTCCTTCAAGATCTACTAAACTAAGGCATATTCAATTACAAATAATCTCAACTCAAAAAATCCCTACAAGACTTCTAGAACTCAACTAAAACATAGAAATTACAATAATTCAAGCTTAGTGAACCCACTTCCTTAGTAAAATAAAAGACCCCCTAGGTCTAATCAAACAAGGTTGTTTTGGAGGAAAAAATTATCTTTCATCATGAGGAAAAAGATAGCAAATCAAGAATATAGATATAAGGTAGCAAAGCCAGAATGCACAAGTAATGAAAAAGAATATGCTAAGGCAAGAGCTGAAGAAAAAGCTAAGATCCAACAATAAATATATAAAACAATTGAGAGGGGTAGGATAGAAAGGGAAGAAGAAGAAAAGGAGAGACAAAGACAAGAAGAAACTAAACAAAAAGGAATTGAAGATGAAAGGTTGGCGAATGAAAAAAGAACACTTGTAGAAGCTAGAATAAAATAGGAAGAAGAGCATAAAATGAGGGATTAGGATCTGAGAAATTTGAAAGAGAAAATTAAAGAAGGAATATCATATACATACGAATCATCTCCTTCAATGACGAAAAATATATAGAACAAGTGGCTATTTTGCAATTGGCTATAGAACAAGTGGGGTATGACGAAAAATATAACCCGACTACAGTGCGAGACCTTTACGGCTCGGGGGCAGGTGTCGATATACATGTCATCTCTGAACTACCCGAGACGTCTGCTACCTATATGATACCTCTAGATGACTTTAATAGCACGACTTGTTATATTTTTGTGGGTTCAGAGACACAGTCTATTGGTCCTAGTTCAATCGTTCCTCTTCAGATGGTCCATTCCATAATGGTCCCACACGCTACGACTATTCCCACTGGGAATACGGTGGTTACCCAAGCTCCCATCGGTACACCACATTCATCTAGACCTGTCCCATTTCTTCCTCATGGGTACCATGATTTGAATACTTATGTCCCCATTCCTACCCAAGTTTCGTCTGGAGCTTTTGGAGTTTTTACTCCTCCTCAGTACAATGTTTCTTTCGGTTTCATTATGATACCTTCCCAGGTCCCCTCCAGAGGGTATTATCTGCCTTTTATGGGAGGATTTGGCCCAAGTGGATCCAATACAATTGGAGGCTCTACTCCATCATTCACTTCTGGTTTTCAAATTCCTGTTGGAGGACAATATAACACTGGGGGGGAAAACTCAATTTGGAGGTCACACCCAAATTGGAACACCACCCCCACTTGGAGGTTATACCCCACCTCATGGATAGAAAATTCCAGGATCATTAGCCTAGTATTGGAACCTTCTCATCCAGGGAAATCCACAATCATCTAGGGGGAAACAACCTCAAGTTATCTCTTTCATACCCCCTAGTTCAAGCCAGTCGTATCTCAGTTCTTCCAATCCCATTTGGGGTTTGAACGTTCAATCTAGTGTCCCTTTCCAAGGGAACATCCCTAATCAATACAACCATATGGGATACATGCCTCCACACTCACGTATGAATCTGTTAGGACCTTCGCCTCACATGCAGACTGCTTACGGTCCTACTAGTATACCGATGAGACTTCCTTCCCAAAGTCACCAGTACCCTCATGTGAATATACAGTTACCCTTTTTAGCCACTTTGGATCTTTCTGACTTGTCTAGAATCTTGAATGACCCCATCTTTCATTCTCCCCATTGGCCCGTTATACCGGCCAAGCTACCATTCGACATTCCAAAATTTGATCATAAACCAAGATAATATCCAAACAACCATGTCATGACTTTTCACCTTTGTTGTTCATCCACTTCTTTGATGGACGATTCCATTCGGTTATGACTCTTCCAACGAACTCTTACAGGTTCGGCTACAAAGTGGTATATAGAATTACCATGAGGCATCTTCACCGACTTTAATACCCTAGCCATGGTTTTCCTTACACACTACCAGTTGTCAATCCATTGTGAAACAGGAACCGAGATTTTGAGTTCCTTCAAGCAAAATAAGGCCACTCATATCTCCGATCACATTCATGAGTGGAGACAAAGATGATGTTTCATCAAACTCAATATTCCCAATCAGTTATTGGAAGAATGGTTCAAAAATCATTCGTGAATAAAATAGCTCATAACATTTCCATGGGTGGAGTTGTCACAGAAGAACAGGCGATCAATCATGCTCAGTACCTCGATCTTGTTTATTCACAAACAAGTACTCTTTACGATTTGCTTCTACCACCTCATCCTTCTACCACCGCTACCTCAACTACCCCTGTTGCTTCTCATGCAATTGATGGTGTGATTGGCACTTTCCATGCTTAATCTCAATCTACGCAAGCCTCTCCCACCAATCCAAAGTCTACTGCTTCTAATGTTCAAAATTCTTTGACTCCTACTCCTTCCACTAAAAAAACCTCTAAGGTTAAATTCATTCAATCTACCCCTGCCGAAAAGAATAAATCTAAAAAAGGGAAGGGTAAGAATAAGGAGGATAAAAGTAACCTGCAATTTGAGAAAGCCAAAACAAAACTTGTTGATGATAAGGATAAGCGCAAACACTGATACCCTTACCTTATATGTGGTGATGATCACTACACGAAAGATTGTCCAAGACAGGCCGAGGTTATTAAGTTCCTCCAAGGGATCGTGAAACCTCCCACACCTGTCGTTTTTTCCCAACCTTTCCCTTCCCAACAACAGGCCCAATTGGTCATTCACAACCAACCCTCCCCCTCCACTACTTCTTATGTACTTATTTGTATTGGTGATTCAAAAAAGAATGACGTTACACTTACCACTCAGGCCAAAGATTGCTCTTCCTCAAAGGATAAATTGGACAATATACCACCTTTGTTGCCTCAACAGTCTCTGTCAACTTCAGTTCCCAACGTTCCTCTTCATCTCGAATGGTCGAGTCTCGATATATTTATTTTCCTTCCCCCAAAGGGTGTTGTTCAAAAGTATGTCTTCAATCCCCATGCGCATGTTGCTTAGAACTGAAGTATTGTAGAAGATCTGGCACAAGCACCCTCTGCGATGTCATCTCTCAAAGTACTTCAAAGTTGTCCTTCTCAACGGAAGGCACTGTTAAAGGATATTGGTGGAATTGAACCTACGGATACGAATTTGATAATTTTTTACCTGAAAGATCACATTCCAAGGCTACCCCCTCAACTTGCATTTCAGATACAAGTTGTTGTCGTAGACAAGAACATTTGTAGAATAGTTATTAACGAGGGTGCCTCAACATGCGTAATTTTTGTTGCCTATTGGAAATCCATTGGCTCTCCTCCCTTAACTGAATCACACAACACGCTCAAAGCCTTCAATAGCTCTAGATTTAAACCCTACAGTGTACTTCCCTCGTTGCCTATTATGTTAGAAGGCAAATTGGTTAATGTTGAAGTTGAGGTATTTGATGCACCTCTCAATTACAACCTCTTACTTGGTCGTAGTTGGATTGATTCCATGCGTGCAGTTGTATCTACTCTTTTCCATGTAGTACATTTTCCACACCAGGGAAAAGTTGTTACAGTAGATCAACTGGCCTTTTTTAACTCTAATGCTCATACTGAAAATGTACCCTTCCTTTCAAAGACACCCCCTGGGTATGAGAATGTTGGTGTGGATCTACTAAAAGATTCGACTTTGATGGGTACGTTCCCGCTCCCACCACCCGATGTTCCACCTCCTTTGGTTGCCTCGATCAACATGATTTCCACCTCCATTTGCGAAACCCCTGTGTCTTTTGACCAGTTGATAATACCCAAACCTAGTGATTATCTACGCTATGGTGACCAAATGTCGTTAAGTCCAATTGAATTCGCCTATCAAGACATTCAATCGGCAACCCCTTCTACTCCCTCTCTTGGTGATTCATCTCTTGATCCATTCCACATTATTTTTCCTATGGACGAGATGATTATGTCATTTATGTCTATGGAAGACACCCCTTGGGATGATGGACATCAACGTTCCGTTCTCTTTCTTGAACATCACACCATCGAGAGTTACCAATGGATCTCGACTCCGTCGACTGTTGTTGTCGTTTCTTCTATTCCCAAGTCTACACACGATGTGTTATATGAAGGGAACTTGAGTAATATTTCACCCACCATCCCCCTCGACATATCCATTAAACCTGGAGCTGTAAAAAATGTTCACATTGAAGCTTTGTGTTCCACCGATGAGGTTGTCACATATAAGTCCCTTTTCCAAGAGTTTTGTGACATATTTGCATGGAGCTATGAAGAGATGTCGGGTATTGACCCCAATATTGTTGTACACAAAATTAAGACGTACCCGGGTGCTAAACCCTTCCGGTAGAGACTTCGCTCGATCCACCCTCATAAGGCAACTGCTATCAAGCTTGAGGTCAAAAAACTTCTTAAATCTAGCTTTATTTATCTCCTGGCTTTAATTGATTGGGTATCCAATCTAGTTCTAGTTAACAAGAAATAAGGTATGATCTGTGTCTGCGTTGATTATATGGATATCAATAAAGCTTGTCCTAAGGACAACTTTGCCACCCCCTTCGTTGACCATATCGTTGACAATTGCGTCGGGAGTGAAATCTTCTATTTAATGGACTGTTTCTCTGGATATAATCAAATCAACATCTTGCCCACGGATCAACACAAAACCTCTTTCATTTGTCCTTGGGGCACCTTTGCCTACCAGAAACTACCCTTCGGTTTAAAGAACGTTGGTGCAAATTTTCAACATGCCTTGTCTTACGCTTTTCATGATATCAATCACATTGTACAACCATATCTAGATGACCTGTCGACGCATTCCATGCATCGTAGTGACCATTTGACACACCTCTGACCCATTTTCCTCCATTGTCGGTTCTATCATATACGCTTAAACCCACACAAATGTGTCTTCTGTGTGGAGTCCGTCCGACTTCTAGGATTTATTGTATCACATCAGGGGATCAGGGTATATCCTTTGAAGGTTGAAGCGATTCTCAATCTCCCTCCTCCTTCCTCACTCCACCAGCTTCAAAGTTTACAATGGAAGGCAAATTTTTTATGTCGTTCCATCCCAAACTACGTTGATTTAACACTCGGATTTACTCGACTGCGAAAGAAAGGTTCTGAGTTAATATGGGACACCACTGCCAACAAAGCCTTCGAAGGTTTGAAACTGACTTTAACCTGTACCCCACTACTTTTCCCACCCGATTATGGTCGATATTATTTCCTTTATCTCACTTCTTCGGATTCTACCATTTCCATGGTTCTAATCCAAGAAGATGATTCACATGACGAACATCTCATTTGTTATTTGATTCAGAGTCTCGTGACTACCGAAGCCAAATACTTACATGTTGAAAAATTGGCCTTGGTAGTTGTTCAAGTTGTCCAACGTTTATGTCACTATATCCTCTTATGAAAGACCACTGTAATTTCCGATTGCAACCCTATGTAGCACATTCTTACACGTCAATTGATAGGAGGGAAATACTCCAAATGGATAGTGATTCTCCAGGAGTTTGACTTAGAGTTTGAATGCACTAAATCTAAGAAATCCTTGGTGTTTGTTGAACTGATATGTGACCTTCCCTGCACTAAGACAGAAAACGTAGCAAGGGATTCCTTACCTGATGAATCCCTTTTTTCTGATCAGTTTCGATGACCTTTGGTATGGAGATATCATTATTTATCTCTAGACTCAGAATTTTTGGCTCGATATGTCTAGTGTTGATTGTTGTCGTATACGTTACCAAGCTCGTTAGTATATTATCCTAGGTGACACTCTTTATCTTCGTGGGGTTGACTCCATTTTTCGACGATGTCTCACCTATGATGAGGCTAAGAAATCTTTGAATGACTACCATTCGGAGCATGTGGTGGTCACATGTCTGGGTATGCTACTGCCCAAAAGATCTTACGAGCAGGGTATTTTTGGCCTTCTTCATTCAAATATTGTGTTATTGTCATCCAAAAATGCCATGCTTGCCAAACATACAACAACAAGATACGATCTCATCCCGCTCCTTTACACCTAGTAGTTTCCGTTGGACTTTTCACAAAATGAGGCATTGATTTCATGACATGTAACCCTCACTCGGCCCGGGGGCATGGATACATCACCGTAGCAATGGATTATTTCACAAAATGGGCCAAGGCGATGCCTACATCTGATAATACCAGAAAAACTGCAGCCCTATTCATATTCAATCATATCATCACATGATTCGGAATCCCACAAGCTATTGTCACCAATCACAATGGCTATTTTCGAAATTTCATGATGTCCGAGCTTACCGAAAAGTTGGGTCTTCGACATGAAAACTCAACCCCCTACTATCCACATGCCAATGGTCAATTTGAAGCGATAAACAAGGTTCTTATCACCATGCTTCGACGGATAATAGGAATTCACAAGACAAGTTGGCACACAATGTTGTTTTCAACATTGTGGGCCTATCGAACATATGTGAAGTCTACCATGGGATTTATGTCTTTTAAATTGGTGCATGGTATCGAAGTTGTTCTGTTGATTGAATGTGAGATACCGTCATTGAAGCCAACCATTGAACTTCTCCCCAACACCTCTACCAAGGAAGAACGTATATTGTATCTGATGTGATTAGACGAAACCCATCGTAATGCCACCCTGGTTTTGAAACCCAGAAGAAATGCATAAAAGCCCAATATGACAAGCATGTCAAGCCACTTGTTTTCTCCGAAGGTGATCTAGTTCTCCTCTATGAACAAGATCATGATTTACTAAGGGTCAGAAAAATCGAGGCTATGTGGCGCGGCCCTTATATTGTCAAACGAGTGTTGGACAAGGGAGCTTACGAGTTAGTGGATTATGATGGCATTCCTTTGAGTGAACCCAGAAATGGGATTTACTTGAAGAAGTACTATGCTTAGACCATCTTTGCATGAGTTCTTGTATTTTTATTGTATCATACTCTTGTGTGTTACTTTTGTGTTCTTTTAGTTATTTGGTTTCAACCCCCAACTGCTTACCTTTCGTTGTGCTTGGTTTCCAGATGTCTGCGTCTTCGCTACTCTATATTGGCTTCACTGATGGTGCTAGTCATAGTACTCAGAACCTAGCATCTTATTCTTGGGAAATCTATGCACCCACGAATGAAATTATTAGTCTGCAAGGTGTTTGCCTCAGTCGTGCAACCAATAATATTGCAGAATATAGTGCAATCATCGAATTACTGACCGATGCTATTTCACTTGGGATTCGACAACTTGTTGTATGACTTGATTCGCATCTAGTAGTGCTACAGTTAAGTAACATCTATACTATCTGAAGCCCTACTTTGTTACAGGTATATTTATGAACTCGCCTCTTGGAACATTATTTTAATTATATTGAGTATCCACACATTCCTAGATGTCTAAATATGTTAACCAATGCTTTATCTAATTGTGTGTTAGACATACAATTGAGACATTTATAAATCCAATCACACATCACATGTTGTATATAAAGAAAAGTAAGTCGGTAGAAGCCTCATGTATATATATATAACGATAAAAATGTTTTACAAAAAGGTGTTTTCTTTCCAAAGACCAAAATATCAAAATATGAAGCCCATGGATTCTACAAAATAGCATCATGGATGTTTCTCACTGTAGCATACTACTGCTCGTGCTACCCTATGAAGTAGTGGGCTAAGTGAACCAGACACGCCTACAATGTGACGCTGATAATGCCTCGGAATCTCATTGATCGGGATGTTCGGAATGTCTGTTGTCAAACCCTCTAGATTTTTCTCGACTGCCTCATAGTCATCAACATCCCATCCTGCCACTACAATTGTTTCCCCTCATCTCTGAATGGGGGAGGTATCTAGAGGCCGGTGTGGCCCTACATCTGCATGGTCAAAATTTTTTGATTAGTCATTGGATAGAAAGCATATATAAAAAACATATTATATTCTAAAAATTCACAAAAACACCATAAAAACAAAATGTTTTTCTTACTTAGGTCCCCCCACTGAAAACCCTCAAGTAGAACCAAATTGGGGTCGCCTCAAAAGTCCAAACTGAAATGTGTGTAATCGTCGATCATCAATATCTGAGGCCTCAACTAGTCAAAGAATGCATCATTGTATTTGATAATGGGGCCCACTACATGCCGAGCCATGAGATCGCACCACCTTTTCATCCTCGGATCTCGTGGTGCTGGTATAACCCACTCTACCTATAGGCGTAAATGAGGGAATCTTTCTAGAAATAAAGATACCAAAATAGATCCATACCCGAATTGCTTCAGGTTCCCATTCTTGCTTTTGGTTAGCTGCATCTTCATACTGTGAAGAAGACCATCACACCAGTTGAATACAGGAAGTTTTATGCATTCCACGGCATACTAAAAATAAATTTGGAGGGTCATGTGTGGAGATGCACTTCCCGCCATATGTGTAATGGTAAAAAGGATGGTCCAGAGAGTTAAATCTCGAACACCTATGATGGCTACCTTACCTTTGTGTCTCTCGACCTCGAGTTCACAGTACCGATGGATTCATTCGCTCATTGGCAGACTGCCACCTCGACCTCTTGTTAAGGTCACATGTGCTCCACAATGGGATAACCCTGTCAAGAAGTAAATGTCTTCGATATCCAAGGAAAGAACATGGACACCCACATGAAACTCTTGTTGGTCTACATCCCACATGTGGACCAAGTATTCTAGTAACCTCAGTTGGGCTCTCATGCCCTAGATTTTAAATTTTTTTAACAATCTTCACTGTCGAAGGGCATTGACGGTGCTTGGATCATTCAATGCCATGAAGTCATCATCCTCATGTTCCCATTCTCTCCACTCCAACATTTTGGCAACAAAATACCTGCATGGAGATGAGAAAAGGGGATTAGCACCTTCAATCGTTGCTTTTGAAATTCTTTTTGGTCAAACGCATGCATAATTTTTTGGATTTTCGGTCGTCGCAAATGAAGTTTTAGTATAGTGTAGGGTTTTCGCAGGTGAACCATAGGGCGCCTGCGGAAATCATTTATTTCCGCAGTTCCCGATACTAGTCACCTACGGCGGCCCCAGAGCGTGCCTATCGGCCCAAGAACTCATCCAAAAACTACCTTTTAACCAAAATAAATGAATTTTAATCCATTTAAAAATATGAGGATGACAAGCTTATCGTGTTGACAGAGACCGTTTGTTGAATGGTCTCCTTTGCTTCTCGCAATCGACAGCCGAAATATGAGGTAAAAAATAGGTTTTCTAGACAAGTTTTGAATGAAATGCAAATGAAATAGCAATAAGAGGTTCTACCCATTTTTATTTCACTTTTTTCTTTTTCTAATAATATTTTATATTATTTTAATGCATTTATCATAACCTAAATGTCTAATGGTCTCGTAAGTCTTTTATTTTTCGCAAGTGGAAAGACTAAAGTCCTGAACAATGCAGTATGGATGTTTTTCTTGATTCGCTTTTCTGTTCGTTACATATACCAATACTTTTTAGGGTTTTTCAGAAAAACCTCGAGCTCACTCTTTGTTCGTTTTCATGGTCATAAATCAATGAGAACGTAACCGAGTATACTTTTGTCATTTTTTCATACTTGTCATGGAAACACGAAAAGCAAAACTCATGGAGTATACTTTAAGCTCTTTTCACACACCATAAAAAAAACAAAAAGATTGTTGAGCGACCTTGTTCTTTTCACGCTCGTAAAAATATTTGAAAAAAACATTTGATGGACGATAGTTTATCACTTTTTCAGTCCCATCGAACTACTTTATGAACAAGAAACTGAGAGAGTTCTCTTTTAAGTGTTTTCTAGACTCTATAAACATGAAAAATCCCCGAGTTTTCTATCTTTGGACTCGTTAAAAAAACATTGAAAGACCCACATGGGACCGGACCACTCCTTCTTAGGGTTTTTTAAACATACTCTGAGGGACTCGCCCGAAGGATGAGCTTACATCAAAAATCATATGTTATCCTCCTCAAGCTTGCGTAAAAATAAAGAGGTACTCACTAGAAATGGTGGGGGGGAATTTGGGAAATAAATCTGTCTCTATATCCGGGTTAGTGGCAGTACTAGTCTCTCTTGAACATGACACCCCCCTTTCATCATTTGAACCTAGGTTGGGAAATCCATTTGTCTTGTCTGACCTTCTACAAGTCCATATCTTGGGTCATCTTTGAGTCAATGTTGCCAAGACCATTGTCGTTTCGTTCGTATGTTCAATAGAAGTCCAAAAAATCCCCTCTTTCGAGTCGGCCATCTACAATTATCAATTCCTACCATGTTGGCCTTCCCTGTGCTAGTTTCGAATCATTTTCATACTTTGATATACCCTAAATATGTTACTTATTTCATGTCATTGATGGGGGATACATCAAGGCCCTCCTATGATGAGTCTTTTCCTGTTGACTTCAACTCATCATCCAGGAATAGGACTTAGAAATCATTTTAGTATCTTAGAGCCTGCATGCTTCAATGGCAGGTTTCTTCGCTTTCGACAATGGATTCACATCATTGGTCCCTGATTGGAAGATTCCCTCGAGTGTTTGACATCAATGCCTTTATTCACATTCGTTGGATTGTACTAAGGTACCTTGGAATTCATTGACATCAATGGTGATTTCCCTCGTACTTGTTAACGGTTTTTATCAATGACCAGTAATCAAGTGGTTTCTACCATGTTCAACTTCAGCACTTGTAATCGCATGGTTAGATTCATATTTATGTACGATGGGATTGAAGACTATAGATCTCATCACCTTGGTTCATGTTGTGGTGGTTTATTTACAATTTGTATTGACACATAGATCCACTTTGTATGTCTTGTGGTTATGTCCTGACTTCAAGTTTGTTAACACATAGATCCACATTGTATTCTCGGTGGCTATGTATCGTCTTGATGACATGGATCCATAGTGTATAATTGGTGTCCATGACTAACATTTATGAGTCAAATCATTTGTTGTCTGAGCATGGGAATGCATACCTCAGAGATGGTATAATATTGTGCAGATGCTTGATTGTCTGCAGGTTCCTGATTGGTGCACTCCTTGTTCTCGACACACACGCATTTTACAAAGTATTTCGGTTGTCACGAGTTCCAGCCTCATACTTTGGGGGGAATTATGTTACACATTATTTTGGTCACCCTGATGATGACTATACAAGCATGTGTTCAGGCTCTTAAAACAATCTTTTACATGAGGAAAATGACTGAGTACTTCCCCTACAAGGCATATTTTTAGAATGACATTGCAGGCTGAAATTGGTACACAGTGCAGAAATCCTTGATTTTTGTAGGATGCTCTATGTATGGCTCGCGGGGTTTCCGCAGGATTCTATATAGGCAGGGTGTGACGAAGTTTGAAGCTAATAAAATGAAGAATTTCATGAATTTTACAGAAGGAGAATCCTCTAGAATGTAAGGTGGTGTCTATATGGTTGTGATCCTACTGGCTAATCTGATTTGGTGGGATCATCCTCATCCTTTTAACCACTTCACCTTCTCCTATATAATGATGGGTTTCTCAAGGAAAGGGTTAAGCAAGATTAAGAAAAGAATCTATGAAAGAATAGGCTGAAGACTGTGTGAAGGATCCTATTACAACTAATGTTTGAGGCCTCCATTTGTCCATCAAGATTTTGTGGACAATCTTCATACAAATTCAGAGCAAGTGTATGTGTGTGTTGGAACAAAGGACCACCGAAAGGGAACTTGCGACATCAAGGAAATTTGGTTTTATCTTCAACTTTTACTTAATATAATACAGTGACATGTTTCCTTCCCATAAAATCATTAGCATTTTATTACATGACTCCTTGATCACATGTTTAGGTTTTCATTGAATCTACAATTGTTTCTTTCACTTTGGTTGGTTTGTGTCATTGCAGATCTGATCTCACAAGAGCACCGGAGCGAAACGAAAACAAAGATATAAGGAAGCGATATATAAAGGTATGTCATCCATTCCTTCTTTGGTAGTAAATTCAATGATAGCAACTTAGGGAAAGCTGTTGAAAAGTCAACAAGAAACATGTGTCTAATTTACTTTTCCCTTAAATAAATTGGACAATAAATATTAATCTATTATTTCATTCATAACTGAGTGAGTTGGATTTGTAACAAAACTATAAGTGTAGTTAAGTGAGTTAATCTTAGTTGTACTAGTTGTGACTAAACTTGCACTAGTGAGAGTTCAATGAATTAATTGTCTATTAATTCACAATCAATGAACTCACATGCAACTGAAGATTCGCCATGGTTAACTACATGCATGTCAGATCCAATGGAGACTCAGTTGAGATAATAGGTGAAAGGGACAGTTTGGTTATCAGTTGTGATTTGATCACACATGCAGTGGATATGCTTATGAGCATGTGCAAACTAGGCAATTGCAATTTAGTTGTGAGAATTCTAATTGCAGAGATTGTGCAGAGGAGGCAAGCTATCTGGACACATGAATTGGCACATGTATTTGTTGATTTGTGTATGACAGTGTGAGACGATTGTATTGTACTGAGAGCTCTTGGATTAGAGTTTTGTATGAGATTGTTTC
>JZKD02S1729293.1:61341-74352 GCA_000966675.3 Picea glauca
TCATTGATCCATCTTCATCTATGCATTCTCATCAAGGACAATACATATTATATTACATCAATCATCAATCAATCAATCCTTTGAAATCAATCAATCACTTGACATCAATCAATCACTTGACATCAATCAATAAAACTATTGGCATCAATGACAACATGATCCAACAGTAATTACTAAGCTTTAATGCTAACATCTCATCATGCAGGAATCGTAGGGATTGTCATTAATGAGGGAAAGGCTCGAAGAAATCTCCCATTCACACGCATTTGACCAAGATTTGTGTAGGATTATATTATCCCTTCCCACTTTTCATTTCAAACATCATATGGAGAAAACGGACGTTCTTGTCAACTTATGGCAGCAGCTTGACAATAGTTATGTGGAAATATAGTGAACATCTTCAAGCGTGAGGACCAAAACTTCCAGTGGTCCAGGGCATATTCTTACTACTCATCCCCTTCCGCCCAAAACAAAGTAATTTGGACCTCTGGAAATGCTCGTGTAGGTTGTGTCCCTGAAGTCTTTGGGTGTAAGGAGGTGGTCTCTTGGTGCACCGAGAGATATATTTTAAGCCAAATAATTATTCCACTGTGGGACCACTCTCTTGTTTCTTTGTCACCTCAGGTCTTCCGCAAGATGTTGAGATTGTTGGACCCAACATTGACCTTTAGAGGAGAATACTGCAAGGAGTTCCTAAAAAAGCATGATAACGGGTTGGACCTCTTACTCAAGTTCCTGGAAGACTCTATGGAAGTTCCTGAAGATATCACAAGGTTGCAGGTTAGTTCATTTAGAAATCCATTCCTGGAAATTGCCTGGCTATTTACAAGAATAACGGGACAAGAATCCACACCAAGCATTTCCCACATGATTCTTTATATTTTTTATTTCACAGTCAAGGAACAAGCCATTTTTTATTGGGGGAAGTTAATTTCCATTGAAATGTGTTCCCAATTGTCACGATTCAAACAGGAGAAGAAATTTTATATGTCATCCTACTTGGTTTTCGCGATAGCGCATTGTTGTTTGTTTCCAAAAATGTTTGTGTCCAAGAAGGTAAACTGTGAATTCGACCCAATAATATTCTGGTACCATGCCTTGTGGAAGCACAAGGCCTCTCATTGTTTTTATGAGGTTTTTATTGACTTTGTCTCAGTTTTCAAATATTTATTGTTAGGCAAGGATGCTCCCCGGATGTCTAACCAGGCAACCAATTTTTTGGACAGGAAGGGGACACTTGAACAAATGGAGAATTACAATGTAATAATGTTTTTTGGCTCCAAGAAAAATCATGCTTTCCTTCCATGTCACATTACAGACAGAATGTTTGTTACAGAAATAGCAAGGCAATACAACTATTGGTTACATTTTTTTCCATGAGAAGAGAAAAAAGAAGTTCATTCCTCTTCCTTGGAAAGTCGGGGACTTTGTGTTCAGGAACGTCAATAAGATTAATGAATTCACGGGCCAGTTCAACAACTTGAACCTAAGATATGTTGAAAGGCTAAGAGGGTTCGACCCTAATGGGATTTTTGTAGAACATTTAGCAATAACTATGCCTACCACCCCTGCAGCCAAGTTAAAAGGATCCTCCAGCCTCCTCACATCGTGTAGAGGCTATGTGGAGAAGAATATCAAGAAAATAATGGAGCTAATTACTCAAGCCTGGGAAACATAAAAAATTACAGCTTCCTTTGGAACGAGGGAACATTCCTTGCAGGAACATTTACAGGAGGATTTTAAAAATGAAGAAGGTATCTATCTAGAAATGTTCCTCCCTTTTGGCATCCATGTCACCAACATGACAGATATGAGAATAAGAGAAGAAGATCTCCCCTCCCCAAACTGAATCAAATAATTAAATGCATGCTGGAAAGAGAATGTTAAGAACCTACATCTCATTGTCCAATCATGTGAACAAGACATATCAAAGAAAGAAGAATTATTCAGAAAGCTGATTGAAATAGACTTAGCTAGAAGTACCAACGAAGTCCAAGAGCCCAACTTAATCATCAACTCCTTGTCCTTAACCAAGCAATTCTTCGATGAACAAGTTGATATTTTTAAGGGGTTGTCTTTAGAAAAGTTTTACAACATCCTTGAATATGGTAAAGATGACGTGGACAACTCGCTAGTGGACTATTCGGTACAAAATGAAGAAATTGAACAGGCTCTGCGTAATCTTTCTATTGATCTAAGGGAATTAGAAAACGATATTTTCAACACAAAAATCCAAAATGAGATCAACATGGCCCCCATGAGAATATACATTGAAGAATGGCTCTAAAGGGAAATCGACAATCTCACCGACGAAGGGCAACAAGCGGTTGGCACGATTCCAGTAGTCGTCGATGAGAGCAATAAAAAGGCATCAGCAAGAAAATAGCAAAGGGGGAGATATATACCATCATAGTAATTCTATACGGATCACATCCTTCTTTCTTTATCAATCAAGTTATTCCACCTCTCTAAATATAAATGTTTAACCAAAGACTAATAACTTCCAATTTCTTCTTTTCAGATCTTTCTCTCTACCATCGCCCACTTCTTCTTTCTACAATCCTATTTCTTATACTTATTTCTTTTATGGTCTGTGGGAGCCCCAATCCCAGTCTATATGACAAACGCATTTAAATTTCAAGGAATATGTAACAAACATTATTACTTTTTGATAAATTTCAAAGAAAACTACTTCGAGAACAATCTCGACGATCCCTGAAATGCAAAGTTAGTTCTCTTTATGCATGTCAGTCATCTTCTTTTATTTTTATGTGCTCGGAAATTTTTATCGTGAACTATGTTGAATCTCAGGAAATTGTGTTTATTTAATTTGAATGTTTAATGTGTGTGATTCTCGGTCCTATTTTCTAGGAACCTTTATTTCAAAAAACAAAAAAAAAAAAAAAAACATTCTCTATCATTTTGTATTGCTTTAAGTCATTACGATGGAAATTCTCTAAGTCCCACATTTGAACTACACACACCCCAGGAAAAAATTAAAGAGGAGTACCACATCTATAAAAATGCAGTAGGATTGACATCCTCGTTAGGTTTTCGTTTCGGTCCTAACAGATTCAAGGGTCAACAGACTTGTAAATACATATGCAAGAATATCCGCAGAAATAGAGACCATCGAAATTTTTATCATTGTCAAAAAAAAAATCAATTGGATTGACATGTTACAAATATACCAGTTGCTACTATATTGATATGCCCATTTGTTACTATAAAAAGATGCCCTCTTCGTGGAGAGAAATTGCAGATCAACCTCTGCAAAGTGGGCTTGCTACTCACGGACAAAAGTTTCAAGAAAAGGGTATCTTCCTCTATCTTGACACCTTTTCACACAGTTTAAATTAACTTCAATGAGCTGAAAACTCATGAAAACAAACAATCATGTTAGGTGTGTGTTAATATATAGAAAAAACTAGCAAACACAAAGGTCACACAAGAAGATCAAAGAATCTTCGACATTGGACACATTTTCAAGAAAAAAAATATTTGTTTATTTGTCACTGCATATAACTTTATTTATCCTAACACATATAGAGACAGACAAGCTAGATGATCTATTTAATAGAATGAAATGGATGTTGCTTACTTTGTCCATGGGAAAAATTAAAGAAGTGACTATGAAAATTGTACTTAACTCTAAATATTGGGATGAAAGTCAGTTGGAAGTATACGTCATTATGAATTAATTTCATAAATACATTAAAGAGATAAAACATACAAGGTAGGAATGGAAATTTTGAACATGGAAAGTCAGACTCCAACAATATATCAAGTTACACGTGATGGGGATATCTGTGATTTTTAGTAGCTATATGTGGTACTACCAGTAATAGGAAAAATTACAGAATCTTATTAACAAAATAAAAGCAAGATGGATTATGCAAAACACAGTATAATTAGAATGAGAATACTTTCAAAAACTAAATGGTTTCAATGCCAGAATTTCTCTAGGAGATTAACGCTCGGCCGCCCTCTCTTTCCGAAATGAATGTGAGTCGTCGATCAGTTTCCACTCTACCATTTCGGCGGCCATGGCACTTTAGCATCCCTGCTAAAGTTTTACCGACGTGTCAATTTTAGAACTCCCTGGCCATATTTAGCGCTGGAGTAAATTTCTCACAAACTGACTTTCTCGCTAATTACTTGTTAACCTGATATTAATATAATATTATCATTAACTAATTCGAGAATTTGGGACTCCGGCTCTTCGGGGCTCCAGGCTTCGAGGGAACTGTGTTTGTTCTGGAAGGAAATCTCCCGGAGTCATGTAGCAGCCTAATGTCTTATGGTTGGCGTGTCGCACAGTGCCACATGTCATTTTATGCATGGATACCACATGTACTACTTGTTGTTTGCCACGTGTCTGTGGCAGTTTCCATTTGTCTCCGCTACTTCGGACTTCTCATTCTCCCACGGTCCCCCCATACCTGTGCATTTATTCCCATTCCAACCCAGCAGGGACTACGCTGCCATGCAACACTTATTTTGTATACTAGCATGTACTTCGATTATTGATTCCCAATCTATTTGTACTTCCAAATCTATAAAAAAAAATCCATACAAATGCAAACTCCCAGTAATTGGGAAGAAGTGCATGGTTTGGCATAATCAATTTTTTTTTATCATATTTGTAGTTTTTCTTTCCCATTATGATTTTCTTTTAACTGGGAATATTCTCTTTTTATTTTCTTGTCCTTAATTTCAAGTTTGAGATTATTTTTGCGTGCATGAAAGGTGTGTATGCCTACTAGAGATGACCTTCATAACTCAAAGTCAACCTAATATGTTTGTATTTAAAAGAAGATAACATTTGTTAAAATGAACACCTCTTAAAACTCAAAACAAGATTACAAAATGCTACAACGATGTTCAACATAATGCATCTCCAACCTTTTCCTGATTCAGGAAATGCAAACGATAATTCCCCTTTATCTCTTTTCCTTTTTCTTTTTATTTTCCTTTTTCTTTCCTTCACCTTTTTCTTCCCCTTTTACATTTTTATAACCATTGCGTTGATTTTTATTTAATGCACAACTCTGCATTAAAAACTCAATAAAATGTCATATTAATGTTATTTGATTAGCAATCTACTTTGTTACAACAATAAAGAGTTGTAATTTTAAATTCATACATTATTACCATAAAATCCAATTAAATATTGAAATTATTGAACCCAATAAACCTTTTAATAATAATAATAATAATAATAATCTAATTTTAAGGTCACTACCAAACACAAAACCAAAAGAATGTTTAACATATGTTATATATTTATAAAAACAATTTTAAATAATATTTTTTTCCAAAAAATTTCATTTAAATACCAACTCAAAAGACTACTTTCGCAAGGCTACTTTTAAAATACTTTCACATGGAAATATTAAATCTAATATATTAATACCTTCACATGAAAATATTAAATCTAATATATTAATATTTATTTTAAAAGGTGTCTGAGATGAGACACATGGGATAAATATATGCACACATTATAAATCTAACAATTTTAAATATATTTTAATTCATGAGAGAATCAAGGACGTTAAAGTCTTGAAATGGTTTACGAAACTCTCAACAATTTCATATAATTAGCGTACTTCACTAAATGTAGAAGCACTATTTTTTCTTATTATAAATTTATTAAATAAGAGTTTATCGTAAAATTAGTGAGTTTACATTTATAGTTTAGTGAATATATTATTTTTTTATTTTACAAATTTTGAAAAGTTATAAGTTTAAATTTTACAAAGAGTTATTGTGGGTACTTTGTGTGTTAGTGGTGGTATGTGGTATTAAAAGATTAACTGTGAAAAAATCTTTAATTTTTTTCCAAGAAAAAAAGTGTAATTTTATATTATCAGTTGAGTATAAAATTACATTTTGTAGATACACTTCTAGAGTGTATTCATGTTATCTGTATTTCTATGGATCTCCTTCGTAGCTCGTTGAAGTCTTTTATGCTATATTTGTTGTATTATCAAATCCAATAGGATTTTATAAAAATTTACAAAGTATTTTGTTGTATATGGTTGTCCATTCCCAAAAAGGGTATGAAGTAATTTCACATCAAAGTTTGTTGAGGATGTTCTTGAATATGATCATTTAGGAACTCTGAAATTTCCCAAAGGCCCGTGTCCAAGTGTGTGCCTTCTTTCAACACTCTATCTGCTTCTCTATTTCTTTCCCTGTACACATGATAGCAGGTAATAGAATCAAAAGCATGTTGCAAGGATTTGATGTCTTTCACTATGTTAGCAAGTCTGATATTTGTACATCTTTGTGTGTCATTTATCCAATTTATGACATTTTTTGAGTCTCCATAAACAGTGATCATTTTGAAATTCTTTTCAAGAGCAAAGGAAATGAGTAGTTTGAGGCTCATTGGTTCAGCGAAGTTGTTTGTTCTTGATCCCAGACCAGAAGTCAGTGTGAAGTAGTGGGAATCTGAGAGATATAAAATCCCTCCTCCCCCACATCTATTATTTTGGGAGGCTCCGTAAAAAAAACCCCAAGGTTTTGTTTTGTCAATAGTGACCTCCTGAATGTTTCTTATCTTAACTCTCCCAGCAGTCGATAAGTATGTGGAGAAGATGGCCAACATTTTAAGAGTGGTAATTTCTTGTGCTAAATAAACCTCTTTAAATGTGAGTGTATTTCGTGCAAGACATACACCCCATATTATCAGTAGAGGGAACATTCTGTAGGTTTTAGTTTCTCTTGTCATCCACCAGTCCTTCTAGGCTTGTTCCAAAGTGTGTCCATTCCAATATAAGTGTAGTTGCAAAAGTCTAGACACTTATGTCCATACCTTTTAGATATAGTGACAGCCCATGAAAAGGTGTTGAGTAGTTTCTCCTTCTGTTTTGCACAGTGGACACCTACCATGGCCAGAAAAGT
The DNA here is from genome assembly GCA_000966675.3 of Picea glauca. Lineage (NCBI taxonomy): Eukaryota > Viridiplantae > Streptophyta > Pinopsida > Pinales > Pinaceae > Picea > Picea glauca. The sequence continues at coordinate 68,254 of JZKD02S1729293.1, forward strand.
TTCTTTTTTGTAGAATATCCCATGTTGGTACCTTGTTTGTTAATACACTCCACATAAACAGTTTTGACTTTGTCGGGCAGTTTATCCTCTAGAGTTTTTTCCACCGCCAGACTCGCTCATTTTGGACTATTTCTCGAATTAAATATGTATACTGATTCTTTAGTGTATATAATCTTGTGGTTGTTCGATCCCAAATAAGTTCATCCTCTTGATCCTTGAGTCTTACCTGTGTTCTTTTTAATCATGTGATGTATATTTCCAAATCTATGACATTTACATCATCTAGTCCAAGATCAACAGCCGATTTCCACCCTTGTGACCATATGGTTGTTTGATCTGGATAAGAGAGTTTAATGTGTCGAAGCCTTAGATTCTCAAATGGAGGATAAGTTGTTCTGGGAGGAGGTGTCGTCCTTCATTGTCTGCCCAAGGATCCGCTCCCAATCTAACTTGGTGGCCATTTCCTATCTTCCAGGAAAGTCCTTCCCCTATGACTGGAAAAGAGTTAATAATTTCCTTCTAGGTGACCGAGACTCCTTTCAATGACTTCTGAGCCCGCCTGATCCATGTTTCCACAGAGTTGGGTTCAATGTATTTTTGTATTGCTACTTTTGTCCAGAGACTAGTCGTACTTATTAGTCGCCATTCTCCTTTTGTTGCCCGAGCCTTTGAAAAATGGTAGATGTTTTTAAGGCCCCAACCTCCCAAGGCCTTTAGAACAACGATTATTTCCCATTGAACCCAGGGTGTCACATGTGATTCTTTTTTCCCGCTCCAGAGAAATCTGAAAGTGAGTTTCTGAGCTACCTCCAGAATTCCTTTTGGGATCCAGAAGAGTGACATCCAATATATTGGGATAGCTTCCAAAACCGACTTCACTAAGACTATTCTTCCCACCCTTGAGAGCCATTTGTGACTCTAGGTTAAGAGTCTTTTTTCCATTTTTTTAGAAGCCATTTCCAGTCCTCTTTCCTATAGTCATTCGGTTTTAGAACAAAACCCAGGTATTTAAACCCTTCTTCTAATTTCTTTTCCATGAATGGAATGTGTTGTCTAAAGAAACCCACCTCCTCCTCTGTAAGTAAGTTTGTTGTGAGAGAAGACTTCCCTTCGTTTATAACCATTCTGGTAGCTTTGGAAAAAAGACTTAAAATGTTCTTCATATTCTCTGCTTCAGTTCTGGAACCTGTATTAAAAATAATTATATCGTCCAAAAAAAGGAGATGTGTAACTTGGAGGGAAGGGGATATATTAATACCAAAAAAAGACCCAGTTCCTTTTGCTTCTGAAAGATCTCTACTGAGGCCTTCAGCAACTAGGAGAAAAAGTAGTGGAGAGAGAGTGAAGCCCTATCTTAAGCCTTTTTTTGGGTGAAAAAAATGGGAGGCCAATCCATTTATAAGCATTGAGAAGGAGACTGTAGTAATACAACACATAATCCATCTAACAAAGGAAATAGAAAATCCCAAGTGAGTTAGAAGAAGATGTAAGTAGAGCCAACTTACTCTGTCGTAGGCTTTGGAAAGATCAATTTTTAGCACTGCACTTCTTAATTTTCTGGATTTTATGCTATGTAGTGCTTCTTGTGCCACCCCTATCACTTCGTGGATCTGTCTTCCTTCCAAAAATCCGAATTGTTCACTTGAAATTTTTATCAAAGAGGATTATTTTCACTCTTCTTTCTATGATTTTGGAGACAATTTTTTATATGCAATTGCAGAGTGAAATTGGCCTAAAGTCATCCAAGGTATCAAGGTTGTCCTTTTTAGGTATTAAGGCTATCAAGGTGGAGTTAAGGTTTATTGTAATTTTCCCTGTAAGTTTGATCTCTTCTACCAAGCTTAGGATATCCGGACCTAGGAGGTCAAAAAAACCCAGAAAAAAATTCAATGGTCCAACCATTTGGTCCTGGAATTTTGTCTTTTTGGAAGCTTCTCATTACTTCTTTTAATTCTTTGATAGCAACTTCTTCCATCGGCATTCTATTATCCTCCTCATTGGCGAATCTAGAAAAGTATTGGGCCATACGTACCACTTCTTCAATAGTAGCCTGGTTCTCTACTCTTAAGAGTTCTTGAAAGTACTTTTTCCCTATTCTTGGCATTCCTTCAAAAGTATTTTCCTAATTTCCATCTTGATCCTTCAAATGCCAAATTGTATTTGAACACTTTCTACCTTTTGCATAAGCTTGAACGATTTTTTTGTTCTCATCTCCACTTTTCAAACAGATAGCTCTGCTTTTCAACCTCCGTGATTCTTCCTTTTCCATGAGTAACTTGTTTCTCCTTTCTTCCAGTCTGAGTAGTGTCATCTTGGCTTCTAGAGTGGAAAATCCACCCCCTTCTTCCTCCGACATTTTCTTTAGTTGAGTTTCTAGATTTTTAAGTTCCATTTCTTCAGTTTGTCTTTTATGGAAAGCCTATGTCTTTGTTTTTTCTTTGATCCTTTGAAGATTTTTAATAAAGTGAGAAGCAGTCGAGAGTGTGCTTTCTTGAAGAAAGGGGCTCCATTTTTCTCTTACCAAGTTTATAAAGGAGTCATCAGTTAGATAGGTCCTATTGAATTTGAATGGGCTTAGTGGCTTGCTCGGCCCTTGTCTTAACTCCAGGAAGATCGAGCAATAATATGAAATGCCTCCAAAACCAATCCACTGTTTCAGGTAAACTGGATTTTCCAAGAGAGAGTCCGTAAGAAAAAAACGGTCTAATATTTTTGCTACATTGTCTTCCCCCACTCTGTTATTTCTCCAGTTAGGTTTGATTTTGACTGGTTCAATGTCCAATAAATTGCAATCAACCAATTTTTGTGTGAAGTAACTGGTCAAAGGATCTTCTCTCGCATGTGTTCCCCAAACTTCTGAGAGCCCCAGGGAAAATCTTAAGTCCCCTCCAAGTATAACATGTTGATCGTTCATGAAAGACTTAGCAAAAATATTGTCCCATAAAGGGCCTTTGTTCTGGAAGGGGTCATATATGTTGATGATGTGAAGAAAATCATCCAGCTTCAGCAAAAATATTGTTATACCAAGACCAGACTCAAAGCCCCAAGAATTTGAGACTTGGATAGTATGGGTGTTCTATCCAATTTCTAGACCTCCAGATCTTCCTGTTGCATATAGGGTTTCCATCCTGGGAGTAAGGAGATTAATCTAGTCTTTATTTCCTCTCCTTCCCCCAATGTCTCTTGTAACAATGGAATGTCAGGGTGTTCAGAATCGATCACCCTTTTTAGGGATGGTCTTTCTAGGGGGGCAGCGAGACCCCTACAATTAAAAGAACAACATTTCATCATGGGCACTTTCCAAGGGCTCGCCTTTCTCTAAGCACACGTTCAATAGAGAGTTTTTTTCCAGCCAAAAGATCACTTTTGGCTTTTTTCCGTGCCTTCAAAATCAATGATTTTCTCCCTCACCCACTTTTTCTGCAGTAGCCGATTACATGGCTAAACCCCCCAAGGGGCATTTTTTTTGTGATCTGAGGAAGTATCACACTGTAGAGGTGGCTGAGGAAGAAGAGGAATAATCCTCTTCTACAGAACATAAACGTTTTTTTTTGGGGGAATCAATAGTAGCGATCTCTTAGGGAGTCGAAGACCGAGTGGCTAGCAGAGGAGGAAGGATAGTGTGGGTTGAGAAATTTATATCCCTTAACCACTCATTGCTATCTAAATTTAAATTTTTTATTAAAACATTAATAGGAGGAGAAGAGTTTAAATTAGTACTCGAGGTCGCATGAGGTGCTAAACCTGAGCCAGTCTTGGAGGGGCACAGAGCTTCTTCTTCCTTTGTAGGAAAGTGTCTTGAAACAAGTGAGGAAGTTTGTTGTTCCAGTGTCGAAGCCTCCTGTAAAGATTTAGACTATCGGCCTTTTTCTTCCTGATTTTGAAAACCTTCACTTGTGGTTGCAATGGGAGAAGTAACCTTTTGGATCCGTCCTTTATCACTGTTATAAACCATGCCTCTGGTTCTAACTGGCATGCTGTAATTTTTAATCAAATGTTTGTATTGATGGTATCTCCTCCACCTGAAGGGGACATTTTCAGAATCCAATCTCTAGGTATATGTGAAACTTCCCCAATTGAGGTTGACTTCCTTGCCAAGACCTTCCCTAATATTTAAATTAACTAATACCCTTGCCATATTCCTTTTCTTTGTCTCTTCGAAGGTCATATCTGCATCCAAAAAGTCGCCCAGATAGTTCCCAATTAATTTGAAGTGCTCAAAGGACCACAAATGGAGGGGGAGCATCGGGAGCCTCACCCAGACCAGAATAATATCCATCATTTATTTGTTGGTGTCAAAGAGAGGACTCAAGGGCTTAAGGAGTAAGGAATAGTTGTTTACACTGCAGGGTTTCCCTAATGCCCACTTTGAATGCTCAGGTTGAAGGAAATTGAGAGAAAACCAGTTCCTGTTAAGTTCGACAATCTCAGGAACATATCCAAGATGTTCCTTCCAGACATTATGCATCTAGTCGGTCAAGGTTTTAAGAGAAAAGTTTCTTCCACTGGCTCGACCCACCAGAGATTGGTTTTCCATGTGAACAACCTGACTTAGATCCACTTCTTCCCCGAGGACCAAATTTCCAATGTTCCCTTTTGACTTTAGGATTTTCTATTTTTTCTTGTGCCCTTCCCTTGTCTTCATTCTAGGACCACTAGGGTCAGATACACTGCTAGAACGTAGAGGAGAGGGTGATGCTTGTGTGTTCTCTTAAGGATCCAAAGTCTAGTCAAAAACCCTATGATCTTATGCCTCTAAAAAGGATGAAATGAAGCCCTTGGCAGTGTAAGAAAATGGAGGGTCCAGTTGTTTTCATGATAGTAAGGGGAACCCTTCTGCACCATGAGCTACTGCCTCATTTCGAAACCTTTTTTCCCCTCCATGAATACCATAAGGTCTAAACTCCGCTTGACGAGGGGAGGGCAAAGAAATTAAAAATCCTCCTTTTGTCCGGTTGAACCAATCCAAGTTCGCAACCCGCTGCGGGCTGAGGGGAGGTAGAGTTTCGACTACTGGATGGCATAAACCAGGTAACTAGTGTTCTGTGAAATCCCCCAAAAAAATGTTTTCGAGCAGAGGGGTCTGGAGAGTGGGCTCAAACTCGATCTCTGGAGGTTGTTGTGGGGGGAGAGGAGCTTCACCCTTCATGGCCAGCTGGTCTAAAATCCCTCCACCTTTCATCTCCCATAGCTTCTCAAAATCTACGGGATCGGTTTCCACGTAGACTGTGGTATCCATAGTGGTCTGCGGTTAGAAACTTCTCCCGTCGAGAAGTAGAGAGGCCACTGAAAAAACTATGGAGAAACTCTCGCCAGGAAACTATAAAAGGAATAGGAAAAAAAAAAAAACGAACCGCAGTCCGGTGAACTATCTCACTCCTTGACCATAGAGGCCATCGCTCCCCCACACACCTCTTTTCCTGAAAAAATATATAATTGGGTAAATAGGCATAACTATAATGGGCATCCCAAATAGTAGTCAACAAGTTATTTATCACTACTTAGGGGACTTGGATCAAAGTAATTGTGGAGGTTGAACTTTTAACTAGAATCACATAGAAATGATGTAGATGTGAATGTGACTAGTGTAAGGGAAGTGACTCACATAATAGTGTTAGTTGAAAAGATTAAAAAATCTCCTTTAAAAAAAAGTGTAAAAGTACACAGTGAGGATGTGATCCAAGTGGATATTGGTGGCCACCCACCTATTCCAACTCGCTCCTTGTGTCCATTTTTTATTTAGCACGTCTTTCTATGTAGTTCTCTAAAATACCTTTCCAACAGGCTATCACGTGCCTAAAACAGAGGTCGTATGAAAAAGTTACGACCCTAGGAAGTTAAGGTACTAAATTACACCAACTTACCCATAGGGCCCACATGAATTTTGGCGTTTCACCTTCTAGGGTTAGACTTTTAGATGTCTAGTGTTTTGGCATTCATGAGTAATATGTAAAGGCCCTTTGGAGCCTCATTGTAATCCACTCTGCTCAGATGGATGCACGTAGCAAACACATCTCTTCTTAGAGATAGCTACCACAATTCGAGCAAGTTTCAGTTATGCAGTTTTACAGTTGCAACCTATTTCATTATTTAATAGAA
>JZKD02S1729293.1:74362-96685 GCA_000966675.3 Picea glauca
TGGAGGGGGGTCCCTTGTCCCACAAACAAGGGGGTCTCATACACCAATTTGGTGTGTTGGCTTGGCCATGACCTTAAAAATAAATTATTATTATTAAATACTCTTTTTTTTAAAGGTATCAAAACTTATCATAACTCAATTGTTAATCAATACTGAGGACAACCATCACTAGTTGATATCCATGAATGTGGGTTGACTCATCACCATTATTGGGTTGTTAACATGTTTCCTTATGTCTAAGAAAGACGATCTTTTAGCCAATTAAAAGCAACTCTAGGTTTTACTCCAAGACCAAAAAAAGTGATTTCGACCCCTATATTACCCCCAAAATACCCAGTGTCCCATGTTCTACATGATGGTTGAAACTAAGCAGAGATCATGTGATATCAAGTATCCACCCTAGATTTAACTCCATAGATAAAGCCAAAATACTATGCCCAATTACACTTTTACCTCTTGCCAAAAAATATATATAAAAAGGAAAATTAAAAAAAAATAATTTTTTATTAAAACTAAATGAGAAAGAGACATTTCTTTTAGAACATTTGTCAACCGAATGTTGAGCTAACTAGAGCTCAATTTGTACCCAACCAGAGATCATTAGAAGATTATTTATTTGGAGACTATAGACAAAAGAGTTTCTCTTAACTGTTCATTTTCTCCTTTTGCTAATGTTTAATTTCAAATTTGAAATTATTTATACTCAAAATTAGCTTCATAACTCATAGTCAACCTTGTATTCTTGTGTTTGGTTTAACCAAGATAAAATTTGTTAAAATGCATACCAATTAAAACCAAAAACTAAACGAAATTAGAAAATGCCTCAACCAAAAACGAAATTAGAAAACGCCTCAAACAACTTTACACATAATGTATCGTCAATACAAATAATTCCCCTTTATTTCTCTTCTACTTTTTGTTTTTTCCTTCTTTTCCTTTTACTTTTCTTTAATCATTGCCTGGAATTTAATTTAAAATATTATATTTCCAATTTATTAAAATATAATATTGATATCGTTTTCAACATAATTTATATTAAAAAATGTAAATTCATATATTCAAAATCAAAACTCTATGACCACACACTTTTAAATGTAAACCATGATTATAACAGTACTACAATGTTTGTTTAGCATATGCCATGTATTTATAAAACAATTTTTAATAATTTTATATTTGAAATTTAAATTAAATAAAGATGATGTAAATGTGAATGTGACTAGTAAAAAGGGAAATGGAGCTTACATAATATTGTAGGTTTTTTTTTTTAATAAAAAGTGGATCTTTATATTAATTTCAGTTGAGAGTTTACAAAAAGACTTGTATCTTGTCTACTTACAATGATGCCTGTGCCTATCTGCTTACAAAAATGTCTGCAACCTATCTTCTTACAAAAATGTCTGCAATCTATCTTCTTACAAAAATGCCTGCAACCAATCGGTTTACAAAATTGCCTAAGAGCAATGCGACTGGATCGATGGTTCAAATCTCCTTCGCGACTTCACGACTTGGCTAGATCGACGGTTTAGATCTCCTCAAGCACAAATGGTCCAGATCTGCTTTCTCATTTTGCGATTTCGCGTATCGCGACTTCGCGAATTGGGCTAACAACTTCCTCCATGCTTCGAACTCTTGATTGTCGAGTTCCCAAAATTTCCTCGCGTCCGATCAATGGGACCAGATCTACGGTTCAGATCTCCTCTAGCACCAACGGTCCAGATCTGCTTTCGAATTTTGCGATTTCGCATTTCGCAACTTCGCGACTTGGGGAGGCAACTCCCTCCATGCTCTGAACTCCCGAAACTCGAGTTCCCGAAATTTTCTCGTGTCAGATCAATGGGACCAGATCGACGGTTAATATCTCCTCTAGCACCAAAGATCCAGATCCGCTCTCGCATATTTTGATTTTGCATTTCGCGATTTGGGCAAACAACTCCCTCCATGCTCCAAACTCCCAAAACCCAATTTCCTGAAATTTTCTCGCGCCAGATCTATGGGATCAGATGGACGGTTAAGATCTCCTCTAGCACCAACGACCCAGATCTGCTCTCGCATTTTGCGATTCCACATTTCGCGACTTGGGCAAACAACTCCCTCCATTCTCCGAACTCCCGAAACCCAAGTTCTTGAAATTTTCTCGCATCAGATCGATGGTCTAGATCACCTCGAGCATCAATGGTCCTGATCCTCTCTCGCTTTTCACGGCTTCGAAAATTTGGGAAGAAGCAACCTCCATGCTCCTGACTTCTTACTGTTGAGGTCCCTAAATCAACTGCCAACTGATGTTCTTCTGCGCTCACTCCTGAGCTTCTGATCATTTATGACTTGGAAGAGATTCTAAGTAGACAAAGATGGCACCCTGTCCGGATTAGGGCCATCCAGCTGAGAAAGCTCCTCGCATTTGAGCCAGAGGGGAGAGCTTTGGGACTGCCTGGAATCGTGGAGAATGATCTGATGCATAGAGTCAACCCCTACATTGGCTAGTCTGTCTGCAACTTTGTTTTCACTTCGTCAAATGTGTGAAGGGGTTAGAGTTAGAGAGGGCTTGAGAAGAGCCTAGAAGTTGTAAAGAGGGCCAAGGAGGCACTAGTTGGGTGTGATTTTCCCCGGATCTCGGCCATTCAGGATTTTTGTTGCCAAGTCTATTATGATTTTGGAGTCTCCTTCAATGATCAGACAGGTGAGGTTTTGATCTAGTGTCATTTGCACTCCTTTGATAAGACCCCAAATCTCTATTGAATTGCTGGTGTCGCATCCAATATTTTCTGTGATGAGGCTTTGAATTTTCCCTAAGTTGTTTCTTATGACCGTGCCATAGCCCGAGTGTCCTGGATTGCCTTTTGATGCGCCATCAAAGTTGACCTTATGGAAGCCTTGCAGGGGGAGGATCCACTTAGAGGGACTCAGGGATTTTGCAAAAAGGGGGGGCTGCTGAGGAGGGGTGTAGTGTGCAAACGAGAAGCCCCAGGAGTTGAGGAGCGAGAGCTCACCTGGGTCAGATGGGAAGTCTTCCTTGGTCCATGATTGCATCTGAAGAGTTTCCTGGAGATGCAGGAGGAATGTGTTCCAGAAGAGGGTGGGAGGAGATGGTTGGGAGTGAAAGATTCTTCTATTTCTCTCCTTCCATAGTTGCCAAATGATGAAGCCTGGTAAGAGTTGCCATGTTTTGTTCAGGATAGGACTTTTGAAGGAACCGAAGCCCTAGTCCCTGATGGTGCTTATGACGTTGTTTTTAACTCGTTTGGTTCTTCTAATGAATTGAGTGGCTTGGTTCCATATGTTCTCATTGAGTGGATAGTTATTTAGGAGGTGCTCCATGGTTTATGCCCAGAGATGGTAGATCGAGGGGCTGATGATACCTTATTTTTGAAGATTGTCCCAAGTTAAGATCTTGTTCTGAAGTAGAAGCTAGAGGAAAGTAGATATTTTGGGCCAGAGTTTTGATTTACATATTGTTGTCCAGATGTTATCTTTCTTAAGGTTATGGAATTTCTCCTGAAGAGTGTATCCCTCCTTGAGAGTGAAGCTTCCATGAGGTGTGTATCCCCATCTGAGAATGTCTTGGTCTGTTCTTTTACGGATTCGCCTTTGGGTAGTAGCATGTTTCCAGTGCTACAGGTCATAGTCCATTGCCACTTGGAATTCCTCATGAGTAGATTTCTAGCTTCGCCAAGGAGAGTTGTTGGGGGTATCTGTCCACAAATCTTCCACTTTGAGAGTGGCCAGATGTTGGATGTGATTTTCATAGGATTGTAGATTTTCTTCCAGTTGTACGGGTGGCATTTGTTGCCAGGAATCCGTCCAGAATAGGGCATTCTGGCCATTGTGAACTTCCCAGAAAGCATGTTCCTGTATGAGTGGTTGGTTTTTCTAGGCTGCATTCCATATGTTGGAGCCTTGGATTTTCTCGTGCATTCTTATGAGTTGATTTTGATGCGTGTTTGGAGCATATTTTCATTTCCAGAGTTTTTCCCAGATCTCTGCTGGTGTTTTGAGCCATCTCCACCAAATTCTTTTTCCCATGGTGCTATTTAATTTTCTAGGGTCCCAAAGGCCCAGACCACCTGAAGAGTTGGGCTTACCGACCTTGTCCCAGCTGACAAGGGCCCATTTTTTGTTCGGGTTGTGCCCATGCCATAGAAAGTTTCTTTGCAGATCCCTTATTCTCTTTATGACAGATTAGGGGGCAGCTAGGGCTAAGAAGAGGTAAGTTTGGATGGCTTGGAGGACTCACTTCAAGAGAACCAATCTAGATGGAAGGTTGAGGGAGCGAAAGGTCGAGTTGCTAAGACGGTTGATGATGGAGAGTAGGAGGGAATCCCAGGAGATGTTTCTGGCTGTTGAGTTAGAGAGAGGGAGTCCTAGGTAGCGAGAGGCCAAAGTGCAAATAGGGGTATTCAGAAGTTGAGAAAGGTGTTGTTGGATTGCCGTTGGAGTATTAAGAAAGAAGAGTTGTGATTTGGACAGATTAAATGTGGTGCCGGAGGCTTCGCTGAAATAGGAGAGGATGGAACTTAGTTTAATTGATTCTTGCGCGATGGGGGCGTTCATTAACAGTGTGTCATCGACAAAATGATTGTGGGAGGCTGTCGGTTGTAACCCATGAAGAGGGAGGCCTTGGAGGGATCCATTTTGAATTGAGGCCTTGATATAGCGTCCTATACCTTCAACCATTATGACAAAAAGGAATGGGGAGAGAGGGTCGCTTTGCCTTATTCCTCTTGAGGGGGAGAAGGGTTGTGAGGGGACACCATTGACGAGGATCGAGAAAAAGGTTGAGGAAATGAGGTTCATTATCCAAGAGATCCAATCCTTTTTGAAACCAAAATCTGATAGGAGAGCTTTCATGTATTGCCAACTTAATTTGTCAAAATCTTTTGAAAGGTCAAGTTTTAGAAGCATACCTGGAGTGCAGGTGCTTTTGAGTGAGTGAATGATTTCATGGACAAGTATGACGATGTCCATGATTTTCCTTCCTTCGACATATCTTGATTTCTCCTTGGAGATGATGAAGGGGAGAATTGGTTTAATTCTTAGAGCTATGACCTTGGAAATGATTTTGTAGATCACGTTGCAAAGAGCTATGGGTCTGAAGTTCTTCAGATTTGTGACCCTTTCTTCTTTGGGAATTAGAGTGAGGAAAGTGGCATTTAGTGCTGGGATAACTTTGCCTGAGCTGCTAGATTCCTCCACCATCTACCACACTTCCTCCCTTAACATAGGCCAACAAGAGTGGAAGAAGTCTGTTGTGAAACCATTTGGACCTGGAGCCTTGCCTATGGTAACTTCTGAATAACTTGATCCACTTATGTTTGTGGTATTAGTGTCATCAGAGCCTCATTATGTTCTTGGGTGATTATAGTTGGGATATTTTGGGTCACCCGCTCTATTGTTGAGGTACGGTCCACATTGGGTTCTGAGAGGAGATCCATGTAGAAATCTGTCAGCTCGTGCATTATTTCCTAATGATTTAACAGGGTGTTGCCTTGCGAGTCATCCAGCTTTGTGATGCGATTGATTAGGTGTCTGTGGATCATGGAATGGTGGAAGAATTTGGTGTTTTTCTCTCCCTCATTGAGCCATTGAACCCATGATTTCTATCTCCACAGGATTTCTTCCTACTTGTGTCTTTCTTCTAGTTTCCTTTTGAGTTCATTCTCCTCCTACTGCTGAGTGATTGTATATCCTGCATGAATGATTTGTCCCTGAAGGTTCTCTAGTTTTTGTTCCATCATTTTCCTTTCCTGGAATATGTTCCCAAAGACTTCTTTGTTCCATTTGCACACCTGTTGTTTGAAATATTTGAGTTTTTTCTATAAGCAATACATTTTTGTACCTTTCTGAATTTCTGCAGTGCTCCACCAGTGACAGGCTAGCTCCTGTAAATCTAGATGGGAGAGCCAAAATTTCTCAAATCTCAAGGGTTTAAGCTTCGGGGTAGCAATAGTGTCAACCCAGAGCTGAACCGGCTAGTGGTTCAAGCCCTGCCTTCAGGAGGATGTTGGAATCTACTAGGGGGCCTTCCAGAAGGAGAGTTTATGAGATGAGGAAGCGATCAAACCTGCATGTTATTTTTTGGTGACCTGATATTTTTTTGGTATAGGTGTAAGTGATCTAGGTGGATATCGATGGCCACCCACCTCTTCCAACTGGCTCAAAACATTTTTTTGACAATTTTGGCAATTTACTATTTTTAACAGTTTTAACTTCCGGGGCGATTTTGAGGGCCTAAAGGAAGGTTTTTCGGGATCGAGCTTCTCAATCATAGATGAAGGCATGATTGAGCCCCCAAAATGAATCTCCTTGACCATACCTTTCAAACAGGCTATCATACGCCTAAAACTAAGATCGTATGAAAAAATTACAACCTCGGGAAGTTGATGTACTAACTTACCCAAACGGGGCCCACATGACTTTTGGCGCTTCATCTCCTAGGGTTAGGTTTTTGGATGTCTAGGGATTTTGGCATTCATGTTTATTGTAAAAATGCCTTCAGAGCCTCATTGTAATCATCTTCTTATGAATGAGCGCATCCGTCACATCTCTTCTCAGAGATAAGCCGCCACCATTCCAGCAAGCTTGTTTCTGCTGCATTTTATAGTTTCAGCTTATGTCCTTATTGAATAGAAAACCAATTTTACTGTATCTCTGTTATTTTTTGTTAAGCACTTGTTAATAATCTGTAGTCATTTCGTTATGCCCATAAAATCCAAATCAATGGTATCAGAGCGGTCTACGACTTGTCGTCTTAATGCATGTCCCCAACGAGATCGGAGTACAAAGATTTGGATCTCGAGCTTGTTTCTCTTGAGTAAAAAAGCTCTCGCGCACCCAAGCGACCTCTCATGGTAGGAGAAAATAAATATGATGGGACAAGAGATCCTTTCAAACTATTGATTGAGGAATCCCTCACACAACAAAAGAACGAGATGATGGATAGTTTCGCGCAAATCCTTCGACGACTACCAACAGGCAATGCATCTTCTTCGAGCGGAGCCGCCACCCCCTTCAAGGTACAAATAAACTTCGTTATTCCTATATTTGAAGGTCAGATAGACACATATGTTGTAGACAAGTGGTTGAATCTACTAGAAGGACATTTTTCTGTCCATAACTTTTCGAATAGAGAAAATATTACTTTTGCGCTCCTCAAAACCATTCCCCACGTCAAAGATTGATGGGAAACTTTCTGTGAGAAAAAGGAAACAGAGGAACCCTCACTATATACATTCACGGGCACTTGGGATTCCTTAAGGGATGTTATTAAGGAACAATACTACCCTGTCAGAAGTTATAATGACTTGTATAACAAATGGACCACACTGCGGCAAGAAAGAGACCAAGCAATGCCAGATTTCACAAATATCTTTCATACCTTGTGCACCAAGCTGGGTATCAAAGATTCAAAGTGACATCTGGTGCTCAAGTATCGCAATGCTCTGCATAGATACATCCAAACTGAAATGGAATTTTTGGACATCTCATCCTTGGGCACGGCCTACTGATATGCCGTCAAAATCGAGTAGAAGCTCAAACAGAAGACGCGGCAATTTGGGTCTGGGAACCCCTCACAACAAAAGCCAAGAAAGGGTGGCCCTAACCCACAGAACAAACAACAAAGAAAAGATGGACAGTATCATGACAACTATTTGAAGCCGCAAGAAAAGAAGGACACCATAAAGACAAAGAAAGATACCGGGAAGTGGTGCGACTTCCATAAGAGCCCTTGGCATAACACTGTTGACTGCTGCTCAAAGCATTCACTGGTGGCTGAAGTGAAAGCCTCTTAATCAGATGTGGGTTCAGACTCTGAGCCAGAACCAGAAAGGGGAAGATGGATCGACCACATAACCGCAATGAGCAAATATACAAAAGGTGCATTAACAAGCAAATGAAAATAAGAGAGACTCTATCAAAGTAAGTCCATATTGGTTACATATTTTCTTCCTTCTCATAATTCATCCAGTTATATTTATTATTTCATTAGAAAAATATAAATGAATTCTAATAACTTCATTTTTGTCTTATTTCCAGATCTTTGTTTCTTGTGCCTTGTTCCACATTCCTCCCTCTTTTTCACACTTCTTGTATATATTTTATGGTCCACGGGAGCCCCTATCCCATTCCATTTATGGATGAACGCCTTTAAATTTCCAAGACTATAACATACATTATTATTTTTTAGAAATTCCATAGAACTATTTCAGAGTCGATTTTGATTGTATTTTGTAACTCTGAGCTTTGAGTACATGAGATATTTAAAATTGACTTATAAAAATGTTCTTTTGATCTTAATAAGTAATACTCTTTCAAAGTTCTCTTGTGCAATTGGACCATTTCCTTTTACTTTGAATGTGATCAGAAACTCTATTAGATTGTGATGGATGTGGAGATATTATCATTTTCTGTATTTTCTGCAATGTGTGATGTTTGAGGTTCCTGGTCCACTTCTCAAAAAATCTCTCTATATATTTATTTTTCAACAATTTGAATTTTCTTGATTTATAAAGATTTGGATTATGTCATTTGATATAATCCAATATTATTTTTTATATCAAATATTTAAATAAAATCTTCGTCCAATGAGGAGTACCACCTCTATAAAAATGCAAGGGGGTTCATAACCTCGTGAGGTTGTTGTTTCGGTCATAATAGATTCAAACATCAACAATGACTTAAATCATTTTGTGTGTGACTAAGTTACAACATTGTATTGCATGACAAGATCATTAATATGTGCAAGACATGGTGTTGTAAGACATGGTGTCATATGCCACTCTAATTTGCACAAGGTCATAATCAATGTAATGAACATCTTACATAGATTTTATTTTTTTATGTTGCATTTTTAATATGAATATCAATTCTATATGCCACTCTAATTTGCACAAGGTCATAATCAATGTAATGAACATCTTACATAGATTTTATTTTTTTATGTTGCATTTTTAATATGAATATCAATTCTATATGTTCGTACAAATTCTAATTGAACTTATTTTTAACAAAAATCCATCTATCACAAATTTAATCAAAATCCATAATTTCTTTAAAATAATATCGACTAAATTAAATACATTCAACATAATAATCACTTAATTAAAATAACTAAATCAACTAGATGCTATTATTTTATGAAAAATGATTTGAGACTCAAATATTCCTTAGTCAAGCATTGACTTAATTATGAAGTGAACTTCTTTAACATGAAACATAAAGCTTCCTAAAGAATATGGGATATTGTAACCTCAATATCTATATCATGCATTATATTTATGTAAATAAGCTACTTTGTACTTTATATTGAAAGCCCCCTCTTTCATTTTCTCTTTTTTTTCTATGTCATATCATTTCACCAATTAATAGAACTCAATTTATTTTAGAGAGGTCAATAGAACGCATTATTTTTTAGACATCATCGTAACACTCACCTTAAATAGAGTTGCACTATTTGATTAATAATTCTGACCATGCAATACATTTATACATGTATTAATTCCAATATAAATCAAAATCTATACTTATATATATGGGAGGTTAAGATGGATTTTTATATAATGTGTTAAAGTCAATTCAAAAGGTGTGCTTCACTCATAAAAGTCAATTCATGGCTAGGGCTATGTATAAATCAATACATCAATATGGTTGTAAGGCTTTTTCTTTGTTACTCTTTACTTAATTTTTTAGGCTTTTTCTCTCTTACTGTTGATGTATTCTTTTCACTATACATGGGTCAAAGGCTCAAATTTCCGTCATAGTAAAAACTATTCATAACTTATACAACTATAAAATAATCTTTTCTTCCATTTTTAGAGAGGAAACAACTATAAAATAATATTTTCTTCCCTTTTAGAGGAGATCAATGTGTAATATTCATAATTGTTTTTTTTTTAACAAATTTTTGAGAATTATTTTTTTAAACAAAAATAAAAAACAACTTAATATTTTTATCGTGTGGTATTTTAAAATAAATTTTACAACAATAAAATTTTATTTTCAGCTTACTTTCTCTTTTACAACTTGAAGGGGAAGAAGTTTTTTCTCTTTTTTTCTTCCCTTTTATAGTTGTGAAATGAAGAAGATCTCCTTCCTTTTACAACTCCAAAATGGAGGAAATCTCCGTTTATGTATACTTGTATCCAGTCATGAAATTTGCTTCTTGTTTTTTCTAAGGAAATGTAATTTTATAATGGTGGATTTAGAGACAGACAAGCTAGAAGCAATGTGCAAAAAAAACATGAACACCCATGTCCATGTGGTAAGACAACTAAGGAGAATATCAATCAGGGCTACTAAAGTTCACAAACAAACAAAAAATTTGAAGTTTCATTGATAGATATTGTTGTTGAAATTCTACTAAGAAAAGTTCATTGAAAACCTTGAAATCAGGTGGTGGCAGTGTCATTAAAAGGAGGACTAGCCAATGGGGTATGACCATTTTTTAGTGATACCCCATATTAATGGATATGTCTAATCTTGGAGAATTTTTCCCTTTCTGGTAGGTTATTTGATGGAATCTAGCAATGGAAAATCATAATTTTGATAATGAAATTTTGCAATTGATTGGATTTTAAAACTACAGATGGATCATAGTCCCTCATTCTCATTGGAACAACTTCGTACTACAATTTCTATTATTAAAATTGTAATTCCAACAATCCATCAAAAATCATGTCGAAATTATAAATAAAACTTGCTTGAAACTGAGGGTTGCTTACTACAAGATTAGGTTACTCCCACCCTAATTAGATGACCTAGTCATAAAACAAATTAGATCATTTAAAGAAGTTAAAGAGAGGACAATTAATTCAACTTCCTTTCAATGCAAATTCTTCCCCAAATTTGATAGGGACTTTGTTTGAATTTATAATTCCCCTTCATTGATAGGAATTTTGACCATGGAACTTTACCCTTAAGTGCTTTTTCTCATTTTTAAGATAACCTATATTATCAAAATTTTGAAAAAATTAGTGGTACAAGGAAAAACTTTACCTAGCCAAAAAAAGATGAGTTTCTCCACTTATTAACTCACTTCTTATTTAAATATATACGTTACTTATTAACTCACTTCTTATTTAAATATATACTTTTCAATTATCATTGAGCATTATGCAATATATTTTGGATATACACGATATTTTAGATAGAATATATCTCATGATAAATTGTAATCAATTCAACATTGCGACTAATGAATCCAAGACATTTCAAGAAGTTTCTAGTCATAATTTGGGAAAACAAAAAACCCAAATTCCATTTGATCCAGTGACTTTTAAGATCCAAGGAAGTTATGGGTTGATTCAAAAACCCTCAAAATGCTTATGGAATGAAAATATATGACTTGAAATGACAATCAACTACAACCATGACAAGCACTAAAATTTCTATAAAAATAAAATAAAATATTTACTTAAAAGGAATCAATTATTTATCAATGGATGGTTGTCCTCTCCTTGAACCCTATACGACAACCTCTTTCAAAGCCTCCATGACGATCAATAAACATAAAGCAATGTAGCAATAAATGTAATATACATTGTGACATATACCTTTGGATCTAATTTATTCAAATCCAACAATATATATCTAAATATATATTGTATTTTTTTTTGCATTTCTCGGTGCATAATGCTTGTCATCTTCCATACCACCTCATGAAGGAAATACCAAATATTCAAAAGATTTAAAAAATGGGGTTTCAAAGGCCCTTTTTTTAAAGTTTTATTCAGATAAAAAAAAATATCAAAAAAATTGGAGGGACAAGCACCTCCTCTCATCCCCCTCATCCCCATTTTCATCCATGTGAGGGACTCCACCATATGCCAACATTGTCTTCCTTAGGTGGCTACAACTCATACAGGGCTCTCCTCAACACCCCATGTCCCTCCACAGAACCAACTCCATTTCACTATGCACCCCAACCTCTCCCTCCTCCAAGTTTCACCCCCTTGCTGAGCTACCAACATCGCTAAACCACCCACCACCTCCTCTGTGTGCCTCCTCATAAAAAATGGAATTTTTATTTTCAAAGTCTATGGGTATGTGTGTGTGTGTTTGTTTGTTTAAATTAAATAACATTAGTTTTTATATTAAAACAAAATAATAATAATAAAAGAGGCCATTTTTTAGATCATTTGGAAGCCAAATGTTGGGCTAACTAGAGCCCAATTTGCACCCAACAAGAGATCATTGGAGAATAATTTGGAGAAGATATCACTGGAGGCACATTTGGAGACCATGGACAAAGGACTTCTTAGACAACTTTAGAGATTATTTGGAGGCCCTTTTGAAAGGAATTTTTAGGCTTTGAGGATTCTAGCCAAATTGGACAAGGATCTTGACCAAGATTAGAGAGACACTCGACGAAAATTTTGGAGCCCATTGACCTGTCATGATTAGTTGCTTATGAAGCCCTTTTTCATCATCCATGAAGGCTTAAGAAGGCCCTTTTGAAAGCTTTTGGAGGCCTTTTTGGCTATTTTTTCAAGCGGCCTTCTACACTTGGAAAAGTCATTCCTCGTCATTCCTCACACCACTCAAAGCACATGGTATTGGGCTTGGAGGATATAGTTTTGCATGCCTTCCAATGGTTTTCATGCACACCCATGCCACTTACATGTATGCCATATTGTTCATTTTGGAGGAGTACTCATACTACATTCAAATAACCTCTTGCAATAGTCCCATGTTTTGAAGGATTATAGTGTTGATTTTGAAAGTCATTTGTGCATAATCAAGGTGGTCATATACAAGAACTTAAAAGAAAATTTTAAAATTCAATATATTTGGAGTTCACCATGCATATTTAGAAGACTCTCTTATTGCCATATACACATGCATCCACATTCACATGCTTAGGTTTAAGTTTGGTGGCTTTCCATCTTCTTTTATGATTAAATTTGGACTACTAAATACAAAACCAATATACACATGATGTGACTTTCTATTATGTTTAGTCATCTTTTATGATTAAATTTGTACTACTAAATACAAAACCAATATACACATGATGTGGCTTTCTATTATGTTTAGTGGTTAAGCTTGGAGTACTAAATATAAAATCAAGATTTCCTTTGAACATACATTCGAAGACTCTCTCCCAACTTGTTTAACGAAGAAGATTGTAACTAAAGGTTTCATTTTGAGGGAGAATATGTAATTTTATTTTTCATTAGTGTTTATTTTGAGGGAGAATATGTAATTTTATTTTTCAAAACAAGACCATGAAATCTTATTTACGTACGATCTCATGATGTGTGAGTGGTATGAAAGCTATAGCCATAACAAACTTTAGTCAAGTTTGAAACCAAGGTTATTTCTAACTCACTTTATAAACTTATGACTACAAAACTTATTCTAAATTTAAAATGAGGAAAATGTTCATGGAAAGTTTTTAATGATACATGGCAAACCTAAGTGGATGGATTTCAAATATTGGTTTCCTAGTATAGTTTGTCAGTCTTGTTTTTTGTTAAAGTCTTCAAATGGTTTACCAACCTCTGAACAATTGCATATGGAAGTTATGAGGGATGAATATGTAGGAGAGTTTATTCTCACTAAATGTAGAAGCATTACATTCTGCATTACTAAATATAAAAGCATGATGTTGTTTTTATTATAAAGTTGTTACATAAGAGTTTATCATCAAGTTAGTTAGTTTCCATTTATAGTTTAGTGGGTATATTATTTTTCTAGTTTACACATTTTGAAAGGTTATAAGTTCAAACTCTACAAAGAGTTATTGTGGGTATTTTGTATGTTAGTGGTGGGCATGTGGTTTTAAAAGATTAACTGTGACAGAATTTTTAATTGGGTGAATAGGTACAATTATAATGGACCTTTCAAATGGTAGCCAACAAGTTATTTATCAATGCCCAGGGGATTTGGACCAAAGTTATTGTGGAGGTTGAACCTCTAACTAGAATCACATAGAAATTATGTAAATGTGAATGTGACTAATGGAAGGGAAGTGGCTCACATACTACTGTTAGTTGAAACGATTAAAAAATCCTCTTTAAAAAAAAGTGCATTGTGGGGATGAATGGGAATGTTGAAGTACACTAAGGGATGGACACATAGAATAAGGAAAGAAAAAGGTTGTGTTGTTTGCAACATCATAGGAAGGAGCACCATAGAATCAATGGAGCAATGATGATTGAATATCTCATCCTTGATAATCTTTGATGACATTGAACTCAAATTGCATAAAAATCTCAACATCAATCTGAAAGTAGTTTCGGTAGTGGAATTGGAAGAAGACATAATTGTGGGTGGAAATGTTTTTTCCATCACATTCAATTAAATCATTAGAAAAATATTAAAAAATAAAGCATTCATGTGAAATGGATGGGCATGATGATATGCCAACTAAGAATGCTAAGATTTTGCATGACCTAAACATGGTAGCATGTCTGTCCTGGTTGAGTCTCCATAGCAAGTAACTTGAGGACCATTGTTTGGAACTTTCAAGTGACAAGTTGGAACCAAGTGATGTTTAAATGAGGGGACATAAAGGGCATTTAAATAACATTTCATGAAACATTGCGATGTGAATATTGTCAAAATCTCATTATGAATTATAATTCCTCTACACTCTAAGTTCCTTTCATGATTGAATTGTTCCTCTACAATCTAAGTTCCTTTTCATTTTCTTAAGTCAACCAAGAGGATTGAAAGAAACAAAAAATAATCGAATCCTTTGAAACTTTGACTATGATATCTCACTCCATTCTAATGTACATAACTAGAAATGGGACATTTTGAATGCCTCATATCAAATGTCGTCTACATTTAAATCACACTAGGGGCATTTTTGTAATGTCCCCAACTAGGTTATGTGGGTATATTATGTTTTCTATTCAAAAATTGTTAATTCTCCTTATGTAAATATTTCAAACACTTTGTATTGATGTTGTTGTTAACCCCTTACAAACAATTTGCTCATATAAGAATATTGTGAAACCCATTGCATGCATCCATTACATAGAAAGTAGAGCAGATAACCATGGCATCTTATTATGGATGGAAACCTCAATTACAACAATAAAATGATATATAATGGTTGTAATAACAGTCGTAGAATACTCCTGAACACACAAGTCTAACGGATACAAGGTAGCTGCACAAATCTATTAACAGAAACAATACAAGAAAACCTGGAATGATGTCAATCTATTATGCTCCATATGACGTTCTACTCTAGTAGTGTATTATCTGCTAGCAGCCCTCCTGTAACCCTACAAACCCGATCCAAATGACCTACTGCAACTCCGATCGCAAAGTTCCTCACAGGAAAACTACTAGATGTCTAGCAAGGCCTCGTGGGACGCCCTGTACTCAACCCGCATGGATGCCCTAAACCTTGATTTCTCTGAAACCATCCTGAAACCTACAAATGTCTGGGCTCGGCATCGTACAGAAATTTGTGTAAACCTCTTGCATACCTTGGTATCTCTTCAACTGAATGCAAACTCCCAAGCAAAGCTCCAATGGTAATCCTAGATGGACCCCCCTCTTGTTCGACTAGGGTGAGTATTGCACCACCGAAACTGGATTGCAGTAGTGGAAGGATTTTTCTAAACCCTAACAAAACGATGGCTCCAAGAGCACTCCAAAATGAGAGATCAAATCATAATGTCAAAGAGAAGGGTTACCCCTCTATTTATCCTTCTTCCAGGCCTTCTAGATCTTTCACTTTTTTTACCAAATCAAACCCTCACTTTATTTTCCCTCCAATTAAATATAATTATTTATTTTATTTAATGTCACTTTAGGATTTTTCATTCTCGTTACCCCTCTATTTATCATTTGTCCAGGTCTTCTAGATCTTTCCCTTTTTTGACCAAATCAAACCCTCACTTTATTTTCCCTCCAATTAAATATAATTATTTATTTTATTTAATGTCACTTTAGGATTTGTCATTCTCGTTACCCCTCTATTTATCATTCATCTAGGTCTTTTAGATCTTTCCCTTTTTTGACCAAATCAAACCCTCACTTTATTTTCCCTCCAATTAAATATAATTATTTATTTTATTTAATGTCACTTTAGGTTTTGTCATTCTTTTAACCTAGTGACACCAAATAAACCTCCTTGACTCCCTTTTTTCCTTGTTGACTATAGCTTACGGGAGTCGTATAAGCTATTGAGACATCCCCCATCATGATCAATTGGAAGGGGACATTACAATTTTCTACGACCTGGTATGAGGGATATGTGGAATTCCTTCCATCCTCAATATGAAGTTGATCCTTAGCATTTTAAAAATGTGTATATTAATAAAAATACAAAATATTTCAACACTATCATAAAATAAAATATTTCAATGACCACCTTATGTATAATAGTTTAAAATATCAAATTTTATATAAAATATCTATACATATATATACAAAAATGTCAATTTGTCTAAATAGAGTGGTATTGGGATAGAATATTATCATCCCCATCCAAGTTACCTTGAATTTGGGTAATTTGGGTAGTAATAGTGCAATAAAGAGGACCATAAATCCTTCTTTCATATTATTTAAAATGTACATTTTGCAATTCTAAAAAGGATTATAAAAGGTGTAAGTTCAAAATGTACATCTTGCAATTTTGAAGAGGTTTATAAAGAGGTAAGCTTAAAATGTGCATCTTTAAATTCTGAAGGCGGTTATAAAGGCATAGGTTTAAAATGTACACCTTGCAATTGTGAAGAGGATTATAAAAAGGGTAAGAATTATAAAGGATTATGGCCCTTGTCATGACAAACCTCATTTTTGGACTCACCTTGCAAACAGTGGCATCCTCTCCCTCCCAAACCTCATTCTGGGAGACGATATCAACATCACCCTCTCTTCTGATGAACATTGGGGAGCTGCTTCTCTGTCAGGCTCAAGTATTAACCTCTACAAAGACCTCTTTAAGACTATGAACCTCATTGATATCTTGCCAGCAAGACTTGTTCCTACCTAGCGAAATGGGAGAAGGGGCTCCGAGGCCATAGCCAGACATCTCGGTCGTTTCTTAATCTCCGAGAGCTTCTTCTCTTCCACCGTCTTCCCAACCTCTTGGGTCAAGCTTCCTTTCATCTCCGACCATGCGCCCATCCTCCTCAACTTGAACCTCCCCTTCCGGCTCAAGCCCTTCCCCTTCAAATTTAACCATCATTGGTCCAACTCAGCTGAATACATAGCCCTGGTTCATACAGTCTGGATAGATCCGTGTTTTCTGAGTGAATCTAATCCCCAGTTGAGAGTCGTTCTAAAATTGAAAGCTCTTAAAGAGCACACAAAAGCTTGGTATAAACTTAAGAAGGCCACGGAGGAGTTCTCTCTGAATAGGTTGGAGATTGAGATCACTCATCTCATCTTAAATTCTACCTCTGTGGTCTATCATTGGAGGACGCGACTTCTTTAAAAGATTTGGAGAAATCTAGAGCTGATCTTTTGCGGGAGGATGAAAAAAGTTGGAGGCTCCGAAGCCGAGCGACCTGGCTCAAGTGGGGTGACTCAAACTCTAAATTTTTCCATAGAGTTGCTAGCCACAACAGAAACAAGAAATTAATCTGGTCCATTGATAGTGAAAACGATGGGACCATCCGTGGGCAAGAGGAACTCAAAAAGGAAGTGGCCGCATACTTCGAGCTCCTTTTAAAATCTAGTGGTGGCCACAACCTGCCTACAAAAGTTTCTACAGCCAGCCTCTTCACTAATTTGGTTACGGCGTTTGAAGCCACAGATCTTTTCAAACCCATCTCATTGCATGAGCTAAAGAATATATTGTTTCTTTTCAAAAAGGAGAGGAGTCCAGGGCCAGACGGCTGGACGACAGAATTTTTCACCTACTACTTTGATCTTGTTGGACAGGATCTTCTTCAGATGGTGGAGGATTCCCGCATCAAAGGAAAACTTTCCAGTAGCCTAAATTCCACCTTCCTAGTTTTAATTCCAAAAGAAAACATTTCGTCTACCTTCAACGACTTTAGACCGATCTCCCTTTGTAACCTAGTCTACAAGCTAATTTCTAAAGTAATCTCCAATCGGATTAAGCCAGTGTTGGAAAAAAGTCTCTCAGTCGAACAGCTCGGGTTTATAAAGGGAAGAAGGATCCAAGATGCCATTGGTGTAGCCCATGAGTGCATTCACAGCATCATCCAGAAAAAGAAAAAGGCGTTGGTCATGAAACTAGACCTCAAGAAGGCGTTTGACAACATTGACTGGGATTTTATAAGACTAATCCTCCTCTCGGTTGGCTTTGGGGATAAGTTCAGAGACTGGATTATGTCCTGCGTCACAAGCACAAACTTTGCAGTGCTGATTAATGGGGAGGCGCCTAGATTTTTTAAAAGCGAAAGGGGGCTCCTCCAGGGATGCCCTCTTTCTCCCTACCTCTTTATCTTGGTTATGGAAGCCCTTAGCCTCCTCCTCTCTAAAGGCTGCTCTGAGCACCGCATCACAGGTATCAAGGTTTCCAATCACATCAGAATCGTTCACCTTATGTTTGTGGATGATATTCTTTTACTATCCAAAGCTGATTTAGCGGAATGGCTAGCGCTCATGGACATTCTTCAACTCTTTTGTTCAGTTTCGGGGCTGTCCATCAGTCCAACAAAGTCTACTGCCCACTTTTGGGGTTTAACAGAGGCAAAACTCTCCCTCTTCAAAGACTCCTTCCCCTTCTCCTTTGTTGAATTAAATTTTGGTTTCCGTTATCTTGGGTACCAGCTAAAACCGGGAGCCTCCTCCTCAACTGACTGGACCTGGCTGGTTGCAACCTTTGAAAGGAGAATTGGTTTCTGGTGCAATAAATGGTTGTCCCTGGGGGGACGCCTTATTCTGGTCAAGTCGGTGCTACAAAGTCTGGCTGTCTTTTGGATGCTATTGGAACGAATTCCCGCCAAAATCATCACTCTGCTTCGCAAACTCTCTTTCAATTTCCTTTGGAACGACCTAGCAGGTAAACGTCGTTTCCACCTTTGCAATTGGTAGACACTCTCTAGGCCCAAAAGGGCAGGGGGATGGGGACTTAAAAACCTTTCCATCTTCAACTCGGCTTTACTGGCTTGTTCTTTTTGGAGAGCAGTCTCCATTGATAGCATTTGGCATCGTGTCATCAAGGACAAATATCTAGGTGCCTTACCCCTCCCTGTTTGGCTGCGTAAGACTCAACTTATTCAGAAGTGGGCTTCTCCCTTTTGGAGGGGCTTGGTCTCTTCATCCCAGGTGATCCTTCACTGGCTCCGTTGGAGGCCAGGTTCGGGTGAAGAAATCAAAATTGTATGTGATAAAACCATGGGTTTAGAAGACCATTCGATTCTCTCCTTGTCGCTCAGATCTCATTTGCTCTCTTTAAACCTTTGTACTCTGGCTCATTTGAAGAAGGAGACCGGTGCCTTCCCCCTCCCGGATTAGTGGCTCCTGAGCAGCGACCTGTCTCTCATCGGGCCTTTGGCCTTGGAATGGGAATCCTTTACGGCAACTTTAAAATGTGTTGGTCTATCTCTCTCTGAAGATCAGGATTCTCTTTTTTGGGCCGGGGTGATGGTTCAGGCAAGGTCTGTGCCAAGAATGTCTACGCGGCTCTCCTTCCTGTTAGCGACGTAGTAGCATTTCCTCAGTGGCTCTGTCAGTTGTGGACTTGGCCACTCCCTCTTAAGCTCAAACTTTTCACTTGGCTCTGTGCAAATGAAAAAATCCTTACCTGGGAGATGCTCCGTAGAAAAGGATGGCAGGGCCTTGGATTATGTGTTCTTTGCAACCGTGCCTCGGAGGACATCCATTGTAACACACCCACTATCGTAATTTCAAAATTTTGGATTAATCTCCCACAAATGAGATATCTCTAGAAACCTGCATTAGCGAAATGCCAATCCTTGGTTCTATATCGGAAGTCGGGGTTCCTTCTATTGGGGTTTCGACACCCACGACGTCTTGGAAACTTCAATCACCGATCTCCGATCTCTGATCCACTCCTTGGTTGCCTCAGCCCCACTTGGCTAAGCCTTTGAACCACACGACCGGTTCCTATATGATCATACGACCACTTCTTGTCGGGGTTTGGCACCTTTCACTGGCTAGCCCCCTTGGATATACTATGGTCCATATGACCACTTACCATATGACTGCAGCCTTATAACCTCCCATCGAGGTTTCGGCATTTGCGATGACACAACACACCTATACCCAGGGCTCGCGATATCCCGATCCCCGATTCTCTCCGGATGCTCTACACGCGTCCCTTGGATCAATGGCTCATGACCCTATCGAGAAATCGCGGATCGCGATTTCCTGTTGCAAAATTACCTTACCATCGAAAACTCTGATGAACAAAACACCGACGACGCTCGATCATTTTCCACCTGTCCTCACAGACGGACGACTATGATTTTACAGGGATTTTCCTACGGGTGTCCCGACTCTTCCCAGAGGATGGACCCCTGTCCTTCACTCTAACTCTAGTGGTCCCACCTTGCTTACGTCTCCGTCGGGATATCGCCGATCGTGATTCCCAGTGACGTAGTTTCCTTATCTTCGAAAACCCGATCCCCTGATCCACGACTCTTCGGGATCCTCTGCCACGTGTCCCTACTGTTTGGACGGTTCAGATCCTATCGGGAAATCGCGGATCACGATTTCCTGTTGCAAGCGTTCCATGTCCTTGGAAACTCCGATTCCCCGATCTGCGACTTTCATCCGATCTCTGACACCTATCCCGTGTGAACGGACAACTCGGATCTTATCGGTAAATCGTGGATCACGATTTCAATATGTAACGGTTCTATACTCCCCAAATCTCCGACTCTTCGAGATCATTTGCCACGTGTCCCTGCTGTTTGGACGGCTCAGATCCCATCGGGAAATCGTGGATCGCGATTTCCTATTGCAACGGTTCTACACTCCCCAAATCTCCGATGAGAGAAATCCCAAAGCCTCCCAGAACGCTAACACGTGTCCTGCCGAGATATAACGGCTAGGATTCCTTCTCGGGATTTCGAGAACCACAAGCCCTCGATCATCAGACTCAACAAAACCCCGATGAATCTATTATCCCGACGACTTCTCTGGGATGTTGACATGTGTCCTTCCGAGATCAACGGCTAGGACTCTTTCTCTGCACATTAGGGTGTAACTCCAGCGCAATTTCTCGAGATCTAATGGCTGTCGGGATTATGATCTAGGTTCCGACGATTCAGGTCATTCCTCCTACACACTTCCCTACCAGAGGCTATACTTCATGCAACTCTTCCCGATCTAATGGCTGACGGGTAATTTAGACCGAGATCTAATGGTCCAGATTCGTTCTTTTGGGTCTTGGGATTTACGATCCCAATCTCTCGTTGCTCACGATGATAGAAGGCAAGGGGCAAGGTATGTAACACCTGCGTTACTTTCGTCAATCTAATGGTCGTGAATGACTATGGTTCACCCGACGAGACCTCATCCGTCAACTTGTCACTCCTCACAACCCTACTACCTTGGAACCTTAATAGAATCGTTCCTCCTCGTGCATGGTTAATAAGGCCTGTATACTCGAGTCCTTGTTCTGGGTTCTCAGTGGACCTTTCCAAGGAGGAGATCTCTATGACGAGATCCCTACCGGGGCATTCCCGGAAGCAGATAGAGGGAGACAGCTTCCCGAGAACGGCCAGGCATGATTAGATTCATCTATCAACATAAATCGAGCATGGTTTCCTCCGTGTTAAGCATATATCAACTCATGCGTATCAAGCACTACGCGGACGTTCTCATACTGAAATCATTGACAAATTCATGGTTCTATGAGATAACATATACTCCATATTAACAATTATTGTACAGACAATTCTTTCACACGAAACATTTACAATTCCACAAGTCCATGAATCATATGTGACAGCATGTAAATTTCAAATGCAATATGAGCAAAACACTTATCAGAAATACTTCAGAAATGAAAGCGACTGCTGAGAGGGGTGCTCGTTTCCACCCAACCGTAGGCGTAGTGACTCCTAATGGATTTACCACTAGCCACCCCCGAGCTGAGACCACGATGTCCTGAGACCTGCGTCTCTCTGTCTGCCAGTGCCCAGGAGCGAAGTTTGCAATCCCCTCCTCTCTGTGGTCACTCACTCTGCATAGAATTGCCAGAGTTCCCCTCGCATCCGCCCCTTTCAATCGCTTCTGCCATACGCCTTATCCTCTCGCGAGGTTGCGTGTGGCACGATTACCGTCGCGCTGGTCAGTCTTGATGGCTCTACGGATAGGCGGTTCACCTCCCCATCCCTCATCAAGCCATCAACCTACCAGCCTGCAAGGCATTTATTTCAGGGCTAGTGAGCCGCTTTTGGTTCTCCGGGCTAG
>JZKD02S1729305.1:20003-33309 GCA_000966675.3 Picea glauca
GGGTTCATAGAAAATCAGCACTTGTATATCATAGCAAAGTTATATTACTGTCTTAACAAGTTTCAGTATGTAATTCAAACACAGCCTTCAATTTAATGCTTATATTACTGTCTTAACAAGTTTCAGTATGTAATTCAATCACAACCTTCAATTTAATGCTTATGTAGCATTTAAGTCAAGATGCATAGATTGTATTTCATATACCAAACTTGGCCACTAAAACGCTACTGCTGCAACGAATTTGTATGCACAATTTATATGTCTAAATTTGAAATGTATGGTGAGTATATTAGGAATGGAATAGCTTCGGTACAAAATACATTTATATCAAGATACACATCACATACAAGAATATAGGTCACTGCTGTAATAACTCTATACAACAAGTAAACTAACACGGTTTAGTTGTTCAAAGCAAATATACTGTAATGAATAATTGTTGTAACAGAAATAACCAGAAAATATAGGTTGTCTTAACACAAAATCTGATTATAATATGTCATTGAACAATGTATTTATTTTTTCAAACATCAAATCAAAATTTCATGCAATACTATGTGTTGTTTAAGCCTTGTCTGTAACAATAAATAATAAGCAACTTAACACAACTCCGTGAAGTCGTTTAGGAATCTTGAGGTAGGGTTTATTTAGGGTAAGTCAAACCAACAATCAGATCAACAAACGCTGCCCTTTGTGGAAGTTACAATCAGGAGTCAGCTCTGTGAGACCGTTTAGGAATCTCGAGGTAGGTTTGATTTGAGGTAATCCAAACCAATCAGATCAACAAACGCTGCCCTTTGTGGAAACAGTACAAAAAATGCAATGACTCTAAGGCTAGAGACAAATATTTAGATTCTTTTTTGGGGAGCGGCCTGTGGCAGTAACAATCTGGAAACCAAAGGACTTGGAACATTCTCCAAACCTGGATAGTTATACTTCAATTTGCACCCTGGAAACCCTACAGAAATTTCAAAAAATGCAGATCAGTCAGTGAAATGATGACAAGTCTATAACATGTGAAGGTTCTCACCTGTAATATATATATATATATATATATATATATATATATATATATATATATATATATAAGAAGAATATTTGGCATTTGTCTAGATACATAAACACTAAAAATCCACAGCAACAACAGGCTTAAGATGACAGAATGGTGAAATGGGCGGGCTGGGAAATCAAATAAAGATATGCAATATGGCTTAAAAAACATAAAAAATGATTCTTTTAGGTTTATGGTGGTTGAAGTTAACATCATTTTTCTTTTATGTTTTTTTATCCCCATTGATGTCTTTATTTGATTTCCCAGCTGGCCGATTTCACCATTGTGTCATCTTAAGCTTGTTGGTGTGGGTTTGATGTGTTTGTGTATCTAGACAAATGTCATAAGTTGTTCTTCTCTATTGCATCTGAGAACCTTCACATGTTACTTTCTTGTCATCATTTCATGGGCCGATCTGCATATTGGGCTTCACTAGCCGAACCCCATTTTGGGTAATTTCTGTCAAAATTCCAGGGATCCAAATTGAAGTATAAGTATCCCTGTTGGTGAGAGATGCAAGTACTTTGGTTTCCAGATTCTTACATCCCATAGGAAGCCATCAAGAAAATCCCTCCAACCCTTTGGCCTAAGTCATTGCACTTTTTTTTCACTATCATATCCCTGTCCACACCACCCTCAAACTGCACAACATACAATGTTTAAACTGCAGATTGTAACTTCCACAAAGTACAATGTTTGTTCATCTAATTGTTGGTTTGGCTTACCTCAAATCAACCGTACCTCAATATTTCCTAAACTATCTCACATAATTGTGTGAAGAGGCCGACTTGGTTTACAAAAAGGGCTTAAAAAACTCATAGTATTGCATGAAGTTCTTGATTTGATGTTTGAGAAAATAAACACATTGTTTAATGTCATATTGTGATCAGATTTTGTGTTAATAAAACCTAAATTTTCTAGTTAATTTTGCTGCAACAATTATTCATTACAGCATACTTGCCTAGTTATTTTTGTTGCAACAATTATTCATTACAGCATACTTGTCTTGAACAGCTAAACCGTGCTAGGTTACTTGTTGAGAGTTATTACAGCAGTGAGCTATATTCTTGTCCTCATCTTGCTCAGCCTTAAACATTGCAATTTTATCATATGCACTATTTTTTGAAATATAAAATTAGAATTAGAATTGCATCTGGAACTTGCTACATCATTGATACGTATGGGTTATACTGCTTGCTACATCATTGATATGTCTGGGTTATACTACTTTGATGATATAAATGTGTTTTCTATAGTCCATATTTCATTCCTAACATACTCACCTTACATTGCAAATTCGGACATATAAAATGTGCACATAAAGTTGTTATTTTTGTTACAACAATAGTTGTTTAGTGGTCAAGTTTGGTATAGGAAATACAATCTACGGATATTGACCTAAACGCTACATACACATTACATTGAAGGCTGAATTTGAATTACATATTGAAACTTGTTACATCAGTAATATAACTTTGCTATGATATACAGGTGTTGATTTTTTATGAACCAATACTGTTATAATAACTAGCCCAATGAATGGAAGAATGGAGGTTGTGGTTTAGGAAATAGAAAACTGCCAACCTGAAGTACCACATAGTGCAGTTTCTAGCAGGCCCCCAAGCTCCTTCTGACAGAAAGAAAATGGCAGGTCCAGAACCTTTTGGTGAGAAGGAGAGGAGATACACAAATAAGTATGGGAACCATTCAGAGAAAGAAGAGGAGCGTGTGAGGCTCTTGGAATTTTGAAGGAGAACTAAAGATCAAAAAATTGTTCTGGTTACAAGAGAGAACTCCTTAGAGATGAGGACCGAAAGCTTGATGTTTAGGAAGCATATGATAAACCTTGCATATCTGAGAAGTTGCATGATCTTCCCCTGGTGATATCATGGCTTGTTACGGGGTTGGCCAGAGTGCTAAGAATGAATGCCTCTCAACCTATGGTTTGGTGGAGAGGCGAACACCCATAGTC
This sequence comes from Picea glauca, assembly GCA_000966675.3. Classification (NCBI taxonomy): domain Eukaryota; kingdom Viridiplantae; phylum Streptophyta; class Pinopsida; order Pinales; family Pinaceae; genus Picea; species Picea glauca. The sequence goes on from JZKD02S1729305.1 coordinate 23,027, forward strand.
AGTCTCATGGTTGTATCATTCAATACAGATAAGGATTACACTTATTCTGGATAATTGAATTGAAATGAATGATTTGAATTCTTGTAATTGAACTATACAAATACATCATTGACATACATGGATGACGACATATTATCGTATTGTTTTTTGGATGCTAGATAGTTGTGACTCTACGGGCTAGCGATCTGAAGATTTTGAAGAAGAGTTTGAATGTTATCTCCTGTCAATGTTTTTTTTTCCTTCTATCTATAAAAGGAAGACTCGTAGTGATAGGTTTTTAAATAAATTCAAGGCATAATGCTTTGGCCTCTGTGCTGGTTAGAAAATCCTCATGGGGGTTTCTTGAGGATAAAATCCACAAGTACAGAGTTGGGACAGACTGTACAAGACTGAGTCTGAACTCGTCAATCCCTTGAAGTCCCTTTTTCTATTATATAATTTAAGTTATGTGATTGTAAGGATGCTTCCTTCAAGCGAGTCATCAAATTGTCCACGAGATCATTCCTCGGCCTTAAAAAAATCTCAACTAACAGTTAAGAGTGTAGCCCTCGGTGCTTTTCAAAACTCATACGACCAGGACCCTAGAACCTAGAACTAAGATAAAAGGGAGCTAAGACTTCTGAGCTTTGGGACTTCATAGGTCCAGAGCTATGGGATGTTGGAACCACATATCACTCAGAGTTTGTTGAAGGAAACTTGTCGAAACAGTGACTCGACGGCTGATTGAAAACTAACGGTTTCCTACCCACTAACATGGGACCCACTTTGTCACTTAAACCATGACCAAACTTTCAAAGTTGCAAAGTAATGAAATACATCTATCCAATAGACAATAGGATCTTCATGATTGTTCGATATCAGCTATGGTCATTTGGTGTTGACCAACTCTAGGAGAAAAAGGTGTTAAACAACCAGAAAAATCGAACATCGTACTCATAGTAAGCAGAACGTCGTTGCCACAATTGTGGCCTCAACATAGAGCCTCTCTTTGTAGCAGAAGAAAGTGTATGGGATCATGGAAGAGTAGATAGACATCTTCTCCTCACCCACTCAGGTACCAATGCACTACCAAGTCAAGCATCCAATTTATCTAACCTTTGGGGTACCTCTTCTTAATTGACCAGTCTATCGTCACTCATTGATGGAAAATGAAAAAATAAAGCATTAGATCCAAGATATGGGGCACATCAGATCCAAATCCTCTCCTTTCAGAAGACCAATTGTATTGGTGCAGAAGAAAGATAGGACCAAATCTGCATTGATTACAGAGAATTAAACAAAATCACAGTGAGGAACTGATAACCAATTCCCAAAATTGATGACTTTCTTGACCAACTCAAGGGGGAAATGTTCTTCAACAATATTGACCTAAAGTATGGCTACCACCAGGTTCCCAACGAACGAACTAATGTATGGAAGAAAACTTTCAAATGTAAATAAGGTCTCTTCAAATGGTTGGTCATGCCCTTTGGCTTAGAAAATGCACTAGCCACTTTCATGAGGTTGATGTATGTTGCATTGAGACCCTTCACCAACTCTTTTGTGGTGGTATATTTGGATGACATCCTCATCTTCAATAGAACTTGGGAGGAGAACATGCAACATATTCAGTAGGTTTCACTCTGAGGAAGCACATGCTATATGCCATCTTAGAAAAATGATCCTTTTGCATGAACAAGGTCCAATACTTGGGCTACATTGTTGATGAGAATGGGGTACATGTTGATCTAGCTAAAATCCAATTCATCTGTTACTCGCCAACCACAACCACACTTTTCGAGTTTCGGACCTTCTTGGGTCTTTCCAATTTCTACCGATGGTTCATGTTGGGATTCTCCCATATTTCATGGGCCCTAAGCCAAGTGAGAAAGGGCGGTGGTAGGGAAATGTTCACGTGGGGGAAGGAACAACAACAAACATTTGATGATCTGAAGCATCGTTTGTTCTTAGCTCCAATAATCTCCTTACCCGATGTGCAAAAACCATTAGATATTGATACTGATGCATTCGACTATGTTGTAGGTGCAGTTCTCACTCAACTCGGTCATCCTATAGAATACCATAATGAGACACTCTCACATATTGTTTGAAAATACCCCACCTATGACAAGTTAATGTATTCCATTGTACAAGCCTGTTGTCAATGGAAAAATTACATTCTAGGAAAGGCAACAATCATCCATACTTATCACAAGCCTCTACAGTTCATACAAACACAATGAAAGTTGCAAAACCGCCATGAGAAGTGGTCCACCTAAATGCAGCAGTTCGATCTCAACATCAAGTATAAGACAAGGAGAAAAAATTGTTTCTTGGACTGCCTCAGTCAACCTTCCACGGCTGCACTCACCATCATGCTCCATTCCTATGGGAATGAGGCATCTGAGTGGCCCCAAATTTATCAGTAATGTCCAGACTTCTACACCACCTATCAACTCTTGGGTACATGTGTGAATGTCACCAATTTTCACATTCAGGACGAACTATTATTCCATCGCAAGCGAGGGTGCAAAGATGATTTGGGAGGCTCACTACAGTCGGATGGCATGACATTTTGGCATGGAGAAAACTATGGCCATTCTATAGAAATATTATAATTGGCCAAAAATTTGAGAGGACATCAACAAGTATATCAGATATTGCATTTCCTGTGCCATTGTCAAGCCAACCATCAAGAAGAAAGGCTTATACACCCCTCTTCCTACTCTTGAGAGGCCTTGGGGATCCATATCGATGGATTACAGGTCTTGCCTTTCATCCACCAAGTAAGGAAATGATTGTGTGTTTTTGGTGGTTGATTGTTTTTCGAAGATGGCCATTCTCATAGCCTCCAAAAAGACCATCACAGTGGTAGATACTGTCAACCTCTTCTTCGAACGAGTGTGGGTTCATTTTGGGATACCACATACCATCATATCCAATTGGGACAACAGGTTCCTGAGCACATTTTTTTCAAGTCTTTGGTCATTGTTGGACACCAAGCTCACTAAATCCACTCCCTTCCATCCTCAAATCGATGGTCAAACAGAGGTCATGAATCAGATGATTGTGGGCATGTATAACTGTAAGAATTCGCGGACATGGGATGATATTCTTCCCTATGGTTAGCACAACTACAACAGGGCTCTCGATAGCTCCACCGACAATAGCCCCTTTCAGGTGGGTCTGGGATTCCAACCATTGGGTCCAATTGATGATTAATTAACTTAGTAGGCCTTTAAGAGATAAACAAATGTCAAATCCACGTTGGGAGAGTCTTGTATACTATGATGATGTGGAGTGTCAGGTGACAGGGATTGTGAGAGACTCTAGTAGATAAAGGCCTAAATAACTTTGAAGGACCATGAGTTTTGGTGATGGAAAAATTACAGTTGATGGAAAACTTTCTTCGAACCGAAGATGATGGACTCCTAATTACCGAGATTTAAGATGATTGAAAAAAGTAAAATTCTTATGCCCCATCCCTTAAAAGGATACCTAAGGGTTTGGGTGTGTTACATATTGGTATTAAGGGGTTGGGTGTGTTACAAACAAAATCATCAAACAATATGCACCCTCTAACAAAATAATAAATGTTGTATACGTTAGAATATTCCCCATTGAATTTAAAATACTTCAAATCCAATAGTGTGTATCCCAATCTATACAACATTTATTACTTTGTTGAAAGATGCATATTAATTACCTCAAAAATCCATATTTAAATAATTTTCGAATATATACAATGTGAATATTTTATTTTCAATATATATTAACACATCATCCATTATTATATATATATATATAAAGTTTTTCTATCTTGAGACARATTCTACAAAAAAAGAACATAGTTCTACATTTATATTTAGAGACAAAAAAATATTTACCAAACTATTTCTGCTAGTTGCCTTCCTATGAATTGACACAAAATACATAGACTCTAAAAAAAATTCACATTGAATTACATTTGCATGCTTCCCTAATCTTGCTACTCCTCACTAGAGTGTTGGATGCTTGCACCTTTAATTTCCATTAGGGCCTAATTTATAAAGACTCTCTCAGCCTCAACTCCCCCCTCATGGTTAGAGCTTTGAGTTCCCTGGTTTTTTGACACCAAGGAGAGGTTATCCATCTGCCAAGAAACTACCAAAGCACACAACTTGCCACATCCTACTTCTAATGAATCTATCTAGAAGAAGAATTTAAAAAGTTGGCACTTTGGGTTGTGATGGATTGTTCCAATTCTTCCACCTTGGAGGAAAGGACCAAAATATTGCTATTATTAGCTTGGTTTATCTCCTCATGTCTATGTAGAACCTTCTTGAGCTCTCAGAGGTCGTCACTTACCATGTGTGCCAATTTGACCCTCAACTCATGCTCTCATATCCTTGAGAGAAAGGACAGTAACACTCAAAACACCGATCCAATAGATTTGTTAAAGATAAACCCCCCAATTCCTCTGATTCTGTTGATTGCAATTGGCACCTCAATTGAGAATAGACCAACAGGAAAGAAAACCAAGAACAAAAAAAAATATTTCACCACATGACCAATAGGAAGTCAATGCGGAGACCACAACTTGCTAGCTTTTTCCGTCATTTCCCAAATTCTAACCTTGTGAACCTTCCCTTATCCTTATGTATAGAGCCCTCCCTTCACCAAACCACCCTTCTTGAGTTGAGCTTCAATGAATCTTTCTCAGGAATAATCTCCTCCGGATTAACCCTTCCCATTCTTGCATGTTGATAACCCGATTAACCCTTCCCATTCTTGCATGTTCATAACCCACTAGTGAGTCCAACCAAAGTAAATGAGCACAAATATTTCCTACACATCAGATTCACCATTGAAGTTTGATCCCTCTAGGATTAGACTAAGTTATGCCTTGATAATTGGCATTGATTCCACGAAGATGGATAATGACCCGATTCCAATTTTCCTAGTTATGATGAGTCCAAGCCAGAATGAGTAGGATTTAACAAGATTGTTCTACACTTTCACTAGCCCGTATAATACACAATCTAATTCCCTAGATCGTCAAGAACATTATCACTATCAAATAATATGAGTCAAATTCATCAGGAACATTATCACTATCAAAGCTAACCCTATATATATATATATATATATTATAATTTTTTTAATTATTAATAATATTTTAAATTTAGGAAAAAATATATATTTTTAAAGGCTCCCTCTATTTCCATACGCACCTTTCGGTTTTATACATATACCCATCCATTCCGAATATTTTGTGTCCAGCGTGCGTTTTTCTCTTCTCATTGCGGCACTTTCAGAGCGATTTTCTTTTCTCTTCTCATTGCGGCACTTTCAGATCGATTCTCTTTTACCGGTAGGGCCTATCGATGATCTTGAGGTGATTCATTGGCCCCGTAAGGTTTTTTCATGTATTTTTGTCCGGGCCTGAACTTTTTTTTTAGCAACGGTTGAGCTTTGTTAGGGTTTTTGCCCCTTTTGTCTCTTTAGGGTTTTCTGAACAGTTATGTCTCCTTGGGAATCTTTATATTTTCATGGGTAAAAGATGGATCGAGATTACTTTTGCAAAACTTCCGTAATCTGGTAAAACTTTGACAGGTATTGGAAGTTTTGTCGAGTGTAAGCAACATTTCAAGTCTTTTGGTATTACTGTAAATCTAAAGGATTTTGTCATATCTGATTTTTGTTCGTTTTGTCTTATTGGTGTCTATTTCCAGATTGTTTATTATATGTATGCTACCTTGTAATGGTTTTCGACCTATCATGGTTTTCATTTGATGAAGCATTTTTGAAATTTCGTCATTTTTGAGATCTGCTAGGGTTTATGTGCATTTTTCTTAGTTTCCGTGCATTTTTGAGATCTGTTAGGGTTTCTGTGCATTTGAGATCTGCTAGGGTTTTGTCATTTTTGAGATCTAATAGGGTTTCATGTGAGTATGTTTCCTTCGAAGTTTGTTAAAAGTATCATGGCTCTTAAAGTTTAGCAAAAGTGATGGTGTTCCTTATGATTAAATATTGTTAAATAAAAATATGATATATTATTATGTTTGGATTTTATCTTTTCAACTTAACCATTATTCTTAATTCAATGTTTTAAAATTTTATTTGTTATAAAATTTTCTACTCTATAAATATATTTTTCTTATAAGACACATTTTATCCCCAAATTTGTTCTAATGATATTTGTTTATCCAAATTCAAGTTTAAAGGGGACACACTTGGGTTAATCTTGAGTAGGTCATAAATTAGTTAGAACACAATCAATGATGGGTTTATTGCTCAAGATTTATGAGCTCATGGTATTGGATAACCCATGGTATTTTATATTATAAAGATTATTTAATGGCCTAAGATACTATACTCCATATTTATCTTCTCCATATTTAGAGTTTTGGGTTGTATACTTTGTCTTCTACATTTATATATGTTTCCTTTATGTAGATATAAATTCTAAATTATGTCTAAAAATAATAAGCCAAGTTGCAATAAATATGATGCCAAAGGAATGACTTACATCATTTTACAAAAACACTTGCTATTTTTGACATTGCACAATTTATGCATTTTCCACTTAGTTAAGAAATTTCTTCTAGGGGATCATAGAAAAAAGAGAGAGCCTTTTTTTCAGGCTTATGTAGAATTGTATTTGTTATTTCAACCTGTTTTGCAACAATTTTGAGTATAGGAAGAAGAATTATTATTTAGGAAATAAAAAGAAATGTATCTGCTATTATTTCAACCTCTTTTACAACAATTGTGTCCTACCCTCTTTAAACTAGGGATCACCATACAAAACTCTTTTAAGGTTTTTTCTTAAGTAGGAGTTGTTGTCCTACCCTCTTTAAACTATCATATGCAAAAGAGAGGATCACAATAAAAAACTTTGTTTTAAGGTTTTTTCTTTCTCTTCTTTTCAAGAAGTAGCTGTAGATAAAATATATTCTTTGAGGAATGGGCATTGGGAAATGGTTAATGCATTCTACTTGTTTTAAATTTAATTTTTAGTTTATTTAAACTCAGATTTAGTTTATTTTTCTATATGTACTTATTCCCTCTATCTCACATTATAATCAATTTGAATGCAACTCACATTATAATTCTTTCTCAAGTATGTTGTTCCATTATGAAAAGAATTCATTTGATAAGAATTAATGAAATCTCATTATAAGAATTAAATATATGTTTCCAATGTTTATTATATACTATTACGAATTAAATATTATATAACTATAACTTGTAATTCATAACATAATATAATATAATATAACTTTTAATATATTGAGTAACCCATTGTATTTGTTCATGATATTGGGTTGCCTATATTATTTTACATTTTATACTCCACTCCAATGTAATTATAATAACTATAATAATAATCTATTTTTAAGGTCACATACCCTACCCTAACCTACCTCTCTCGATTGGAACTTATTATATAATTAAATATTATATAATAACTATAATATTACAAATCAAGAATTATGTATTATATTATTAGTTATTTTTTATTATATTAATAGTTTTAGGGTTCAAATGGTTTACCTTAAAATTATATTATTATTATTATTAATAAAATAAATAAATGGTAATGTAGGTTATATTTAATAAATAGTGGAATTAGTAATAAAGTATTTAGGATACAATCAATGATTATTTTATTGTTCACCATCTATGGGAGGATGGTATAGGGTAACCCATTGCATTTTTTCATGGTATTGGCCCTAGTCCATGATATTTTATATAATAAAGCCAATTTAACAGATTGTGATGCTCCAATATTATATAATAAATATTTTGTATTTAGTAAGATGATCTCACCATCACCAAAATCTTAACTAAAGTGAGGTGTATATATGATTGAATATTTTTAAATAAAAACATGACACATTATCATCTTTGAATTTTATTTGTCCAACTCAATCATTATCCTCAACTCAATGTTTTGAAATTCTATTGGTTATAGAATTTCCTACTCAAGAAGCATATTTTTCTTATAAGACACATTTTATCTCCAAATTTGTTCTAATGATACCTGTTTATCCTAATTTAAGTTAAAGGAGGCACACTTGGGTTAATGTTGAGTAGGTCATAAAGTAGTTAGGATACAATCAATGATGGGTTTATTGTTCACTATTTATGAGTTGATGGTATTGGGTAGCCCATGGTATTTCGTATGATAAAGATTATTTAATGGATCGAGAATATCTACTCCATTGTATGATAGTTCATCTCTAAAGGAGAAGAGACAATGAGTGCTTAAAATAAAGGGGATAGAGTACTCTTAAATGCTTTCTTAATTTGAAGAACATGACAGAGTTTGATGGAATGAGATTTATCTTCTCCATATTTATAGTTTTGGGGTTGTATACTTTGTATTCTATGTTCATATATGTTTCCTTTAAGTGGATATAAATTCTAGATGATTATTGTAAGTCTTAGAAACTATGTCCCAAAACAAGTTGCAATAAATATGATGTCAAAGGAAGGACTTACATCATTTTACAAAAACACTTGTGCTATTTCTTATTGGCATTGCACAATTTATGCATTTTAGACTTAGTTAAGAAATTTCTTCTATGGGAGTATAACAAGAAGAGAGAGATTTTTTTTTGGGGGCTTAGGAAGAAATGTATCTATAGTTATTTCAACTTTTTTACAACAATTTTGAGTATAGCAAGAAGACATAGGTATTATTTAGGAAATAGAAAGAAATGTGTGTGCTATTATTTCAATTTTTTGCAACAATTTTGAGTATAACAAGAAGATGAGCTATTATTACAATAATATAAGAGGTGATCCCCATACAAAATTATTTTTAGGTTTTTTCTTTATCTACTTCTCAATAAGTAGCCATAGGTAAAATATATTATTTGAGTAATGGGCAATGGGGAAATGGTTAATGCACTATATGTGTCTTCTTAAATTTATTTTTTAGTTTATTTTACATTTTTTAGTTTATTTAAACTTACATGTTTTCATTAGTTTATTTTTGTATATGTGTTTATTCTCTGTATCTCATATTAAATAATTATTGTTTTCATATTAAATAATTATTGTTTTCTTATTTATGTAGGTTAATTATAATCAATTTGAATGCAACTCACAATTTGAAACCCCTAACCAGATTTTAATTCTTTCTAAAGTATATCAAGTTTCATTATGGAAAGCATTCACCCCTAAATGTTGTTATTCTTTCTTGTTTTCTTTCTAAATGAGTTCATCTCCGTGAACTTTTGTGGTGAAAGGATGCCATATGAACCTTTTTGATGAAAGGATATAAATTATGGATGATTAATATAAGTCTTAGAAACTATGTACCAAAACAAGTTGCAATAAATATGATGTCAAAGGAAGGACTTACATCATTTTACAAAAACTCTTGTGCTATTTATTATTGACATTGTACAATTTATGCATTTTCCATTTGGTTAAGAAATTTCTTCTAAAAGAGTAAAGAAAGAAGTGAGATATTTTTTTTCTTGGGCTTAGGAAGAAATGTATATGCTGTTATTTCAACCTTTTTTGCAACAATTTTGAGTAGAGCAAGAAGACAGAGGTATTATTTATGAAATAGAAAAAAAATGTATCTACTATTATTTTAATTTTTTGCAACAATTTTGAGTATAACAAGAAGACAAGCTATTATTACGATCATATGCAAAAGATGGGAACTATCTAGTGTAGATTTGGATTAAAGAGTGTAAGCCAAATTTGGTATAGAGAGCGTGAACGTTCTGTAAAGTGGAGGTAGATCTTGTAATTTTTTGTAACCAATCATTTAGTTGTGAAATAATGATAACCAAATTATTTAATTGAAAAATAATACATTGAATATAAGTGTGTCTTTTTCCCGAAAATGATTTTACCATTATTGTTTAATGGATGCATGTTTATGTATTATTATCAATTGCAAATGTAACACCCAAACAAATCAACCACCGTCGGACTTCGGAACTTCATCCGTCGGGATTCGGGATTTCGCCGATCGGGAATTCGCGAGCCCTGTTGCACCCTGCACAGGACCTTCCAAGTCCCGAACCCCGATAGTCAACGGGTCAACCTTTTCTTTCATCGGGGATTTCCCTATCGGGAAATCGGCGGTTGTATTTTCGCATACCTCATGCAGCACAAAACCCTGAGTACATGCTACCTGTCTTCCACTATGTCTTAGGGACCCACCTTGCCACGTCCTCTTCGGGATTTCACGATGAGTCCTTGACTTGTTGGGGGTCAAAGGATTAACTCCCTCGCACCTACCCAGGGATCTAACGGCTATCGGGTGGTCCGCCCGAGATCTATGGTTAACG
>JZKD02S1729305.1:39685-63185 GCA_000966675.3 Picea glauca
AATTTTGAGAAGATCTTGGCCCCACCAACTTGATCGAATAGATCATTTATCCGTGGTAAGGGGTATTTGTTCTTAATGGTCACTTTTTTCAGTTGTCTATAATCGATACATAGTCTTAGAGTACTGTCTTTCTTTTTCACAAAGAGGACTGGTGCTCCCCATGGTGAGACAATTCGTCTGATATACTCTTTATCCAACAATTCTTGTAATTGTATTTTTAATTTTGTCAGTTCTGGTAGACTCATTCGGTAGGGTGCTTTTGAGATAGGGGCTGATCCGGGTAGTAAGTCTATGGAGAAATATATTTACCTTCAATCTCTCTAGGGTCAATTAAAATATAAATTATAGTGTCAAGGATTTTACCTTCAATCTCTACCACTAAGGACTGGTGGTCAACTTATTAACCATCTATGGTTGCATTTATCCGATGCAGACTTCTACCCATGTCACCCACTGTCGACGCTTCCTGCAAATTGTGAACAACAGTTCTGTTTGCTGCAATTAAACATGGACAGTTCCTCCTTAGATGAGGTTCTCCACACTCCCAACACTTCAATGGCTCGTGGGAGTTGTCCCCAAACTTCTTCATTCCAAGGTTTACTGGTTTACCTCTACCTTGCATATTCGAATGATTGGAGTGAAAATCCTTCCTTGGGAAACCTTTTGCTACATTCTGATAAGGAGTTGGTTGGTATCTCTTCTTCCGTTGGTTTATTCCATCTTTCTTCTTATCCTTCTAGGTCTTGGGAAACTCTACCCGCTATTTATATTGTTCATACAACATTTGTGCCTTCCCGAATGACTCACTCAAGGATTTGGGGTTGTCAAACTCAATTCTATCCCTGTAGAACTGTGGTAAACAAATTAAGAATCATTAGATTTTTACCCTATCCTCCCGGATGTATGGTACGAATTTTAGTATTTCCAAAAATTTATTTATAAGGTCATTCATCGTCATTTGTCTGAGTCGTAATTCATAAAATTCTTTCGTCTTCCTTTCATAATAGCTCTCAGAAAGGTATTGTTTCTTAAAATACTTCTTGATGTCGGACCATTCCAACTATTTATCCTTTAGGCCCTTGGCCAATTGCAGGTTCTGCCACCAAATGTTGGCCTTTCCCTTCAGATTGTAGATGGCCATTATAACCTTCATGTTACTGGAATAGTTGTAGATTTGGAAGTATTTCTTGATGTCCAACAACCATGCCTCAGCTTCTTCTCCTATCTTGGATTCTCCGTCAAAAGTAGCTGGTTTAATCTTTTTAAATTATCCTTCAAGGTGGTCTATTTGTTTTCTTTTTCTGTCTGGTATGGTTTTGTCTTCAGCTGAAGGTGTCCCTTTAGACGAACTGTATCCTTTTTCCATTTTCACACCAGAATTATTGGAGGCCCTTTTGCTGACCTCTTCCTCATGGTTATCATATTTTGGACTTTTCTTGGTTACTATACTATGCAACAAGACTTCATTTATCGCTTGTTGTTCCTGTTGTGCCTTCTTCAGTTTTTCATTGTCGGCCTTGAAAACCTGTAGTTCAACAATAAGGTTCCTCATGGTTTCAAACACCTCCGTGGGTGAGCTTCCATCACTGTTCTACCTTGGGTCTCCAGGAGGTCCTTGTTGTGGATTCTCTTCCATCTTGATTTCTGCATCTTCTTGGGTTGCCATTATTCAACACAAAACAGAAAAACTTTCAGTTTGCAACTCACAAGGTTTGTTAGTTTTCTCATAGATCAGAATATATATACTAAGAAATTAATGTGGCCCTCTTCAGGCCCAGTGTTGTAACTTTTTCTCTGATACCATATGTAATGTACCTCAAAAATCACCAAAAAAAAATAAAAAATATTCCCTGTTATAAATCGATTTCGTTTAAGCTTAGATTGTAAAAAAAAAACAGGAATGATTCAATACTGACCGTAAGGGTATTATTACACCCATCTAATCTACTTCGAACATAAAGCTTTTGTGGGTAAAAAGAAAAAGTCCCTCCATGATTTTGTTCCTTCACTTATTCCCTGCACCCTTCCAGCATACTCAAAGTAAGAGGGCGATACGAACTTAGCTCAAAGGATCCTCTGTTGTTTAGAGAGAGAAAAGGATATCACATTGAAGTGTTCAGAGCGAGCCTGAGAGAAAAATCATCTCACTGGGGTCGAGATCTAGTGGAAAAATGCCAAATCTTCGTCGCCAGATATCTTTAGAAGAACAAATGGTGATAAAATTGTCCGCAAAAGGACTAAAATCCAGTGGATCATTAGATCCCATAGATCTATGCAGAAGTCAAGGATGATGTATCAAAACTCAGGAGGGTAACGATAAGATGTCTTTAGAGGAACGGACGGTGTAAAATTCATCAGGAAAGTATCAAAATCCCGTGAACCGTCGGATCATAAAGTTCTACGCTAATGTTAAGGATGATCCTTCCCAATCTTAGGAGGGAAGCAACCCTTGTATGAGGAACAACAGGTACCGCTGATCTCGTTCTTCAGATTTCCACCCACTCAGAGTTGCCATGTTGGAGGAGGGGCCCACCAGAGGACCATCCCATTCTGGACCCCACGTTTTTAATCAAAAATCCAAAACAAAAAAAAAACAACACCCAAGAACTCTCGAATTGTGAAAAGATAGCACGTCGGGGTTTTGGGGTTCGTGATTTCATGTTTCGAAGTGCCCAAACCATAGCATATACAAACCTTCAAAATGAAGAAAGGAATAGGTGGGACCCACATTTCAAGTTTTTTGGGGTTTCGGACTTCGCGAGTTCCAATACTCGAACATCAACTCACAACGACTTGCGAAGTGAGAAAAGGGACGACTGGGACCCACCTTTCGAGGTTTCAGGGTTTGAAGTTTCGTGAATTCAAAGGCTAACCTCTACACCCCAAAACTCCCAAAATCATGAAATGTGAAAATGAGGAAAGGTGGGACCCTCCTTCGGGATTTCAGGGTTCAGAATCCCGTGACTTCAAATGCCAAGCCTTTACACACCAGAACTTCCGAAATCGAGAAAAGTGAAAAAGAGGAAAGGTGGGACCCGTAATTTTGAGATTTTGGAACTCGGGGTTTCGGGGTTTCAAAAGTCAAACAACAGTGCAAACATACCCTAAATCTTTGAAAAGGTAAGGTGGGACCTGTAATTTTGGGATTTCGGAACTTGGGGTTTCGGGGTTTCAAATGTCAAACAACCATGTAAGACATTTCCCGAAGCTCTGAAAAGGTAAAGGTGGGACCAGTATTTCAAGGTTTCAAAATTCGGGGTTTCATACTTCGCGAGTTCCAATACTCGAACATCAACTCACAACAACTTGCGAAATGAGAAAAGGGACGAGAGGGACTCGCCTTTCGGGGTTTCCTCAGCAGTGTCCTTCAATTCCAATAGTTCTCCTCTTGCCTCAAACTTACTCAACAGTGTTCATAACAACAAGAAAATTTTGTTTCAGCAAGCTCCTCTTGCCTCACACTCAATCTGCAGTGTTCATAACAGCGAGAGAGCTCAAGAATCCTTTCCCAACATACTTGGCAGCGTCATGCCTCCTCGCATATGCTATTTATCCATTTTTTCCCAGGACTTTTCCCCCCTTTGGGGATTTTCACAGCTTTTCTTAATTCCTGATTTTCAGGGGCTGCCAATGGCCAAATCTCTAATTTTCCACTTGTAATCATCATCCCAGAGGAAGTTCCAACTTGTTCCCCACTCATGGAGTCATGGTCAGTTGATTTTAACATGGTTGTTCCATTTGTCCTCCTACAGTTAATATAATTATTCTGTTGTGATACAAGTGTCATAGTCAAATAGTTAGTTGGGTCCAAACATATCTCTGCCCAACAGTCACAATAATTAAATACAATTATCAAATTTGAAATTCAAAATTGCCATAAATGGCAAAAATTTTCCATATTCGAATTTGCCAAAAACGGAAATAAATTTCAAGCACATAAAAATATTTATTTTTGGGGGATGTCACATGGTGTTAACCAACTCCAGGAGAAAAAGGTGTTAAACAACCAAAAAACTCGAACGTCGAACTCGCAATAAGAAGAACTTTGTTGCCACATTTGTGGCCTCAACATAGAGCTTCTCGTTGTAGCAGAAGAAAGTGGACGGGATAATGGAAGAGTAGATATACACCTTCTCCTCAACCACTTAGGTACCAACGCACTACCAAGTCAAGCATCCAATTTATCTAACCTTTTGGGCACCTCTTCTTAATTGACCAATCTGTCGTCGCTCATTGATGGAAAATGAAAAGGTTAAGCATTAGATCCAAGATATAGGGCACATCAGACCCAAATCCTCCCCTTTCGGAAGCCCAATTGTATTGGTGCATAACAAAGATAGGACCTTGCGGCTCTGCATTGATTACAGAGAATTAAACAAAATCACAGTCAGGAACTGATACCCAATTCCCAAAATTGATGACGTTCTTGACCAACTCAAGGAGGAATTGTTCTTCAACAATATTGACATAAAGTATGGCTACCACTAGGTTCCCATTGAACGAACTGATGTATGGAAGAAAAATTTCAAATGTAAATAAGGTCCCTTCAAATGGCTTGTCATGCCCTTTGGCTTAACAAATGCACGAGCCACTTTCATGAGGTTGATGGATGATGTATTGAGACCCTTCACCAAGTCTTTTGTGGTGGTATATTTGGATGACACCCTCATCTTCAGCAGAACTTGGGAGGAGCAAATGCAACATATTCAGTAGGTTTTCAACACTCTGAGGAAGCACATGCTATTTTCTAGCTTAGAAAAATGATCCTTTGGCATGAAAAAGGTCCAATACTTGGGCTACATTGTTGATGAGAATGGGGTACATGTTGATCTAGCTAAGATCCATGTCATTTGTTACTGGCCAACCCCGACCAGATTTTCTGAGTTTTGGAGCTTCTTGGGACTTTTCAGCATCTACCAAGGGTTCATGTTGGAATTCTCCCATATTGCATGGGCCCTTAACCAAGTGACCAAGGGCAGTGGCAGGGAAAGGTTTGTGTGGGGGAAGGAACAACAACAAAAATTTGATGATCTAAAGCATCGCTTGTGCTTAGCTCCATTAATCTCCTTACCCAATCTACAAAAACCATTCGATATTGATACTGATGCATTCGACTATGATGTAGGCGTAGTTCTCACTCATCTTGGTCATCTTGTAGCATACCAATTTGAGACACTCTCACATATTGTTTGAAAATACCCCACCTATGACAAGGAAATGCATTCCATTGTACAAGCCTATTGTCAATGGAAACATTACATTCTAGGAAAGGAGACAATCATCCACACTTATCACAAGCCTCTGCAGTTCATACAGACATAGGGGAAGTTGAAAAATGACCTCCATGAGAAGTGGTCCACCTACATGCAGCAGTTCCATCTCAACATCAAGTATAAGACAGGGAGAAAAAATTGTTTCATGGAATGCCTCAGTCAACCTTCCATGGATGCACTCTTCATCATGCTCCATTCCTATGGGAATGAGGCATCTGAGTGGCCCCAACTTTATCAGTAATATCCAGACTTCTCCACCACCTATCAACTCTTGGGTACATGTGTGAATGTCACCAATTTTCACATTTGAGATGGATTGTTATGCCATATGGGCCATATCATTGTTCCTACAAGCAAGCAAGGGTGAAAAGATGATTTGGGAGGCTCATTATAGTCGGATGGAAGAACATTTTGGCATGGAGAAAACTATTTTCATTCTATAGAAACATTATAATTGGCCAAAACTCTGACAGGACATCAACAAGTATATCAGATCTTGGATCTCCTGTGCCATTGCCAAGCCAACCATCAAGAAGAAAGGCTTATACACCCCTCTTCCTACTCCCGAGAGGCCTTGGGATCCATCTCCATGGATTACAGGTCTGGCCTTTCATCCACCAAGCAAGGAAATTATTGTGTGTTTTTTATGGTTGATTGGTTTTCGAAGATGGCCATTCTCACAGCCTATAAGAAGACCATCACAGCAGTAGATACTGCCAACCTCTTCTTCGAACGAGTGTGGGTCCATTTTTGGATACCACATACCATCATATCCAATCGGGACAACAGGTTCCTGAGAACATTTTTTTCAAGTCTCTGGTCACTGTTGGACACCAAGCTCACTAAATCCACTCCCTTCCACCCTCAAATCGATGGGCAAATAGAGGTCGTGAATCATATGATTGTGCACATCCTGCGCATGTATAAATCTAAGCATTGACGGAAATGTGATGATATTCTTCCCTATGGTTATCACAACTACAATAGGGCTCTCCATATCTCCACCGACCATAGCCCCTTTCAGGTGGGTCTGGGATTCCAACCCTTGGGTCCAATTGATGGTTCACTACCTCTTGCAACAACACAGACATATTATTCCCATGTTTAATCTGAGGCCGACAGAACCACCAGAGTCATTGATCATATTCAACACATCCGCCAACAGTTCCATGAGATTTTGTAGAAAGCCAATGACAAGTACAACAAACAGCATGATCAACACCGGGTACTCCACAAATTTCAAGTGGGAGACAAGGTCTAGTTACATTTACAGAAACAATGCCTTAAGGACATGTCCCCATCAAAAGTTTCATCCACTTCTCTATGGGAATTACACTATCACCAAGGCTGTGGGTGACAATTCTTTTGAGCTCAACACTCCCCCCTTCCTTGGCTTGCACCCAGTGTTCAATGTGGACCTTCTTAGACCATATTTTCCACCCTTATTGGGCACCTCAAAGATCGCAGAATAGTTTACAATAACATAGCTCCACCTTGACTGCATGGAAAAAGAATACACTGATAAAATAGTGGAAACACAAGTCAGGGGTACTTGCGAGTAGAGGATCCAACTTTATCAACTTGTCAAGACATGGAAGCTCCTACACCAAGGCAAGTGGCTCACCTAGGGACAAATTCAATAGAAGTTTCCTCACCTGATGGGGGTACTCAACACAATGGAGACCATTCCTTCTTAATTGGTGAGGACTAATCCAAGTGGATATTGGTGGCCACCCACCTATTCCAACTAGCTACTCTTGACATTTTTTAATTCAACACGTTCTTTTGTACTTCTTTCTAATTGTGGGGTCTACACTTCTGGGGTTTTCTGAAGGCCTACACATCTTCCAGGTGGATATTGATAGTCGCCCACCTAATCCAACTCGATTATTTTTCAAGTTTTCATGTGAGCATAGTCAAACTATAGACTGAGTCATAGTTGGAATAATGTGTATTTCTCGAACAGACCTTTCCAACAGGCTATCACACACCTAAAATGGAGGTTGTATGCAAAAGATACGACCACGGGAAGTTGAGGTACCAACTTACCTATCAAATCCCACTTAACTTTTGGTGTTTCATTTCCTAGGGTCAGGTTTTTGAATGTCTAGGGTTTTGGCATTAATGAGTAACGTTAAAAAGGCCTTTCGAGCATCATTGTGATCATTCTACTCAGACAGATGTGCGTAGAAGCCACATCTCTTCTAAGAGATAGAAACAACCATTTGAGCAAGTTATTTCTGCACTTTTACAGTTAGTTTCATCCTATTTTATTTATTCAATAGAAGTTATATTTCACTCGATATCTATTGTTGTTCTTTGTACCTCTATGTTATTGTATTTAGTTTGTTATTCATTTTATTCTTCTCATAAATCTGGATCACTTTACCTATACAAGGTTTCTAAGATAATAATTATAATTAATTCTATTATTGCATTTAATATAATAAAAGTGAGTCCCCTGTGGAACTCAGGAACTCCTGGTTATTTGAGAATAGACAGTTGTGTGGAAGAGCTAAAGGTGTGGACCCGGGTACCTTTTCCTCCTTTCCAATATTAAATATTAAATATAATATTTGAGACTCTTTAAACAAAATCTTCGAGAGGTATCAAATAACATATTATATTAAACTAAGATTTATAAAAAGGGTTGCACGTGAGTGAATCCAACCCGTTTTAAATATTAATCAATGTGTAACGTGTATAAGTGGGGACCATTCTGTGGCTTCGGGAATTCATGGATCCTTGTGGTTCGAAGTGAAGAGAAAACTAGAGATTGACTGAAAGGCTGGAGGGAATACATGTTAAACAAGATTAATTGACCCCGGTTAACCTTTTAATAATATTTGAAATCACTTGGGACTCTGAAGCTCGGGGATTTTGGGACTTCAAGACTCTAGTTGTTTGGGTTAATAGAATGAACAAGAAAAAAGGGGCTATGGCCCTGACCTACCCTTTCCCCTTCGAATGGTTTCACAAATAACGATATAAAAATTATTGGTGATTAATTATATTATAATTTAATATAGTTAAATTACATTTGCATCACTTTATGATATAGGTGGGAGACCTCTCCGGAACTTTGACATTAGGGATAATTGGGTATATTCATAAATTCATGAAGAGGAGCTTTTGCCGAAGTCCAGAGACTTAGGAATTAACTAATATGAATAACCCCAAGTGCCCTTGGAGATCTAGTAATGAGCGATATTTTACTATGTTAATGGTTAATTCATTTAGTAGGCCTTTAAGAGATTGACAAATGTCAAATCCTCATTGGGAGAGTCTTTTATACTATGATTATGTGGAGTGTCAGGTGACAGGGACTATGCGAGACTCTAGTCGATAAAGGACTAAATAACTTTGAAGGACCTTGAGTTTCGGTGCAAATATGGATCTGGAAAAATTACACTTGATGGAAAACTTTCTTCGAACTGAAGACGATGGAATGTTAATTACCGAGATTTGAGATGATTGAAAAAAGTAAAATTCTTATGCCCCATCCCTTAAAAGGATACCTAAGGGGTTGGGTGTGTTACAGATTGGTATTGTGCAACCACACCTAATTTCATTTTTTTTTAAATTTCCACTTTTCATGCTGGAGGCTAGTCAAGATAGCATTCCATAGTGAGACACTCTCACATATTGTTTGAAAATACCCCACCTATGACAAGGAAATGTAATCCATTGTACAAGCCTGTTGTCAATGGAAACATTACATTCTAGGAAAGGTGGCAATCATCCGCACTTATCACATGCCTCTGTAGTTCATACAGACATAGGGGAAGTTGCAAAACAACTGCCATGAGTAGTGGTCCACCTACATGTCGTAGTTCCATCTCAACATCAAGTATAAGACAGGGATAAAAAATTGTTTCATTGACTGCCTCAGTCGAACTTCCATGGATGCACTCACCATCATGCTCCATTCCTATGGGAATGAGGCATCTGAGTGGACCCAACTTTATCAGTAATATCCATACTTTTCTACCACCTATCAACTCTTGGGTAAATGTGTGAATGTCACCAATTTTCACATTCGGGACAGACTGTTATGCCATCTAGGCCATCTCAGTGTTCCTGCAAGAAAGCGAGGGTGAAAATATGATTTGGGAGGCTCATTACAATCGGATGGCAGGACATTTTGGCATGGAAAAAACTATGGTCGTTCTATAGAAACATTATAATTGGCCAAAACTTTGACAGGACATCAAGAAGTATATCAAATCTTTCATTTCCTGTGCCATTTCCAAGCCAACCATCAAGAAGCAAGGCTTATACACCCCTCTTCCTAATCCTGAGAGGCCTTGGGGATCCATCTCAATGGATTATAGGTCTGGCCTTTCATCCACCAAGCAAGGAAATGATTGTGTGTATTTGGTGGTTGATTGGTTTTCAAAGATGGCCATTCTCACAGCCTGCAAGAAGACCATCATAGCAGTAGATACTGCCAACCTCTTCCTCGAGGACCCAGTTTTATCAAGTTGTCCTACACCAAGGAAAGTGGCTCACCTAGGGCCAAATTCAATAGAAGTTTCCTCATCTGATGGGGGCACTCAACACAATGGAGACCATTCCTTCTTAAGGGGCGAGGACTGATCCAAGTGGATATTAGTGGCCACCTAGCTATTGCAACTAGCTACTCTTGATAGTTTTTAATTCAAAACGTTATTTTGTACTTCTTTCGAATGGTGGGGTCTACACTTCTGGGGTTGTCTGAATCCCTACACATCTTCCAAGTGGAGATTGGTAGTTTCCCACCTAATCCAACTGGATTATTTTTTAAGTTTTCATGCCAGCACATCTTTCTATACTTATAGGGTCGTTTTGGGGCCCTAACTATTTTTTTTTTCTTTCCACAGTCAAACTATAGATGGAGTCATAGTTGGCATAATGTGTATTTCTTGAACAGACCTTTCCAATAGGCTATCACATGACTAAAATGGAGGTTGTATGCAAAAGTTACGACCCTGGGAAGTTGAGGTACCAACTAGATTCATTGATCATATTCAACACATCCACCAATAGTTCCATGAGATTTTGTAGAAAGCCAATGGTAGGTACAAGAAATGTCATGATCAACACCGGGTATGCAAATTTCAGGTGGGAGACAAGGTCTTGTTACATTTACAGAAACAATACCTTAAGGACATGTCCCCATCTGAAGTTGCATCCACTTTTCTATGGGCATTACACTATCAGGAATGTTGTGGGTGACAATTATTTTGAGCTGAACACTCCCCACTTCTTTCGCTTGCACCGAGTGTTCAATGTGGACCTCCTTAGACCATATTTTCCAGCCTTATTGGACACCTCAAAGATCGCATAATAGTTGACACTAACATAGCTCAACCTTGACTGCATGGAACAAGAATCCACTAATAAGATAGTGGAAACACAGGTCAAGGGTACTCGCCAGTCGAGGACCCAGTTTTATCAAGTTGTCCTACACCAAGGAAAGTGGCTCACCTAGGGCCAAATTCAATAGAATTTTCCTCATCTAATGGGGGCACTCAACACAATGGAGACCATTCCTTCTTAAGGGGCGAGGACTGATCCAAGTGGATATTAGTGGCCACCTAGCTATTCCAACTAGCTACTCTTGATAGTTTTTAATTCAACACGTTATTTTGTACTTCTTTCTAATGGTGGGGTCTACACTTGTGGGGTTTTTTTAATCCCTACACATCTTCCAAGTGGATATTGGTAGTTTCCCACCTAATCCAAGTGGATTATTTTTTAAGTTTTCATGCCAGCACATCTTTCTATACTTATAGGGCCGTTTTGGGGCCCTAACTATTTTTTTTTTCTTTCCACAGTCAAACTATAGACGGAGTCATAGTTGACATAATGTGTATTTCTCGAACATACCTTTCCAATAGGCTATCACATGCCTAAAATGGAGGTTGTATGCAAAAGTTATGACCCCGGGAAGTTGAGGTACCAACTTACCCATCAAGGCCCACATAACTTTTGGCGTTTTATCTCCTAGGGTTAGGTTTTTGTATGTCTCGGGTTTTGGCATTCATGAGTAATGTTAAAAAGACTTCTCAAGCATCATTGTGATCATTCTACTCAGAAAGATGTGCATCGACGCCAAATCTCTTCTAAGAGATATCAACCACCATTTGAGCAAGTTGTTTCTGCAATTATACAGTTAGTTTCATCCTATTTTATTTATTCAATAGAAGTTATATTTCACTCGATATCTATTGTTGTTCTTAGTATCTCTATGTTATTGTATTTAGTTCGTAATTCATTTCTTTCCACTCATAAATCTGGATCATGTTACCTATACAAGGTTTCTAAGATAATAATTATAATTAATTCTATTATTGCATTTAATATAATACTAGTGGGTCCCCTGTGGAACTCCGAAACTCCTGGTTATTTGAGAATAGAGAGTTGTGTGAAAGAGATGAAGGTGTGGACCAGGGTACCTTTTCCTCCTTTTCAATATTAAATATTAAATATAATATTAGAGACTCTTTAAACTAAATCTTCGAGAGGTATCAAATAACATATTATATTAAACTAAGATTTATAAAAAGGGTTGCACGTGAGTGAAGCCAACCCATTTTAAATATTAATTGATGTGTAACATGTATAAGTGGGGACCATTCCCTGGATTTAGGACTTCGGGGCTCCTCGAGGCTCGAAGTGAAGAGAAAACTAGAGATTGACTGAAAGGCTAGAGGAAATACATGTTAAACGAGATTAATTGACCCCGGTTAACCTTTTAATAATCTTTGAAATCACTTCGGACTCCGAAGCTCGGAGAATTTGGGACTTTGAGACTCTAGTTGTTTGGGGTAATCGAATGAACAAGAAAAAAGGGGCTATGGCCCTGACCTACCCTTTCCCCTTCAAATGGTTTCACAAATAACGCTATAAACATTATTGGTGATTAATTATATTATAATTTAATATAGTTAAATTGCATTTGCATCACTTTACGATATAGGTGGGAGACCTCTCTGGAACTTCAACATTAGGGATAATTGGGTATATTCATAAATTCATGAAGAGGAACTTTCACCGAAGTCTAGAGACTTAGGAATTAACTAATATTAATAACCCTAAGCTCCCAGATCTAGTAAGGAACGATATTTTACTATGTTAATGGTTAATTAACTTAGTAGGCCTTTAAGAGATAGACAAATGTCAAATCCTCGTTGGGAGAGTCTTGTATACTATGATGATGTGGAGTGTCAACGGACTGTGAGAGACTCTAGTAGATAAAGGCCTAAATAAATTTGAAGGACCATGAGTTTCGGTGCAGATGATCTGGAAAAATTACACTTGATGGAAAACATTCTTCGAACCGAAGACGATGGAATCCTAATTACCGAGATTTGAAATGATTGAAAAAAGTAAAATTCTTATGCCCCATCCCTTAAAAGGATACCTAATGGGTTGGGTGTGTTACATATTGGTATTGTGCAACCACACCTAATATCATTTTTTTGTAAATTTCCACTTTTCATGCTGGAGGCTAGTCAAGATTATCAACAAATCAAACTCCTAATCCTATAAAAAATCAACAAACAATATGCATGTGACATCCCCCATAAATAAATATTTTTATGTGATGGAAATTTATTTCCGTTTTTGGCAAATTCGAATCTCGAAAATCTTTGCCATTTATGGCAATTCCGAATTTCGAATTTAATAATTGTATTTAATTTTTGTGACTGTTGGGCAGAGATCTTTTTGGACCCAACTAACTATTTGACTATGACACTTGTATCACAATAGAATAATTATATTAACTGCAAGAGGACAAATGGAACAACCATGTTAAAATTAGTTGACCATGACTCCATGAGTGGGGAACAAGTTGGAACTGCCCCTGGGCTAATGATTACAAGTGGAAAATCAGATATTTGGCCACTGGCAGCCCCTGAAAATTAGGGATTAAGAAAATCTGTGAAAATCCTCAAAGGAGGGAAAAGACCTGGGCAAAAATGGATAAATAGCATATGCGAGGAGGCAAGACGCTGCCAAGTATGCTGGGAAAGGATTCCTGAGCGCTCTTACTGTTATGAACATTGTGGATTGAGTGTGAGGCAAGAGGAGCTTGCTGAAATAGAATTTTCTTGCTGTTATGAACATTGCTGAGTAAGTGTGAGGCAAGAGGAGAACTGTTGGAATTGAAGGACACTGCTGAGGAGGAGTTTCCAAGTTCGCCCTCATGGATTCATGGTCAGGCTAGGGGGTGAATCAGGCAAGTAGATTTAGCTGCCCTGTACTACGGTTGGGAGGAACGTGGTTGTTCCCTTTGTGTTTCCATGGATTGGATTCATATATGTTGATCTATCCCTTTTTATTATGAATGGCTATATTTTCATCTGATGTCATGTATCCTGTAAATCTAAACTAGAATAGTTTCCATTCTCTATTAAATGATTTGATATCTGATGCATTGTATTTGACTAAAAAAATGGAACTGCAACGATTCCTCTTCTTTGTGTATGTTCGTTATGAGAAATTTATGTGAAGAAAATCCGTATATATATAGTTGTAATTTGTCTGCTGGAATGTTCATATCTTTCTACCGAAGTAGAGTTATTGGTAGTGGAAGATGAAGTCCGTTTGTAGTTTTAATCTCTCTATCATCATGAAGTTCGGAATAAACATCTAAACTTTGGAAAATTGTTCCTCGTGTGAGTAAAATGCTAGATGGATGTAGCTCTAATTTATATTCCTATAAGTAAGTAAGGAAAGGAGGAGCTTAACGTCAATAGGGCAAGTCCTCTTGGTAGTTAAACCCCAAGGAAACCAAACTCAGATCCCTCTGAACATTAAATTATAATTACCAAACTCTGGTGGAATGATATTCTTAACTATGTATTTTCGGAGACTCACAGATCTAGTACTGTTGACGTTTAATGCATTGATTTAAAAGAGGATTTGAGTGGATATTATTAGAATTTACCCTATACAGAGAATTTTATCCTTTGTGTCCCTCTGTTCATATAAATTTCCTAAGTCCTTAGGCGTTCATAAATCTGTGAAGTAAAGGTATATCATATCCTTCTACAGCCTCGGTCTCCCAGAAACAAAAGTAATCTTTCTCCCAGAAAACGAAGTTTGAGAATACCCGCAAAGGTTTAAGACCAAGGAGTGATGAAAATAGTTTGAAGAGTTATAGTAGGAGCTCTCTCTCCCTTTGCATTTATTTTTATTTCCTAATTTTTTTGACAGGAACACTTAGTCCAACTTCCCTTTCACCTTTCATAGGTTCATGTATATTGATGTATGGATTCTGAACTCACGAAGTTCCGAATCGTGAAACCCCGAAGCTTCCACTTTACCTTTTTAGAACCTCAGGAAATGTCTTGCGTGGTTGTTGACATTTGAAACCCAGAGACCTTGAGTTCCGAAATCCTAAAATTTTGGGTCCCACCTTACATTTTCGGAGCTTTGGGATATGTTTGCGCTGTTGACATTTGAAACCCCAAAACCACGAGTTCCGAAATCCCAAAATTTTGGGTCCCACCTTACCTTTTCAAAGCTTCGAGATATGTTTGCGTTGTTGTTGACATTTGAAACCCTGAAACCCCGAGTTCTAAAATCCCAAAATTATGGGTCCCACCTTTCCTCTTTTTCACTTTTCGCGATTTCGGAAGTTCTGGTGTGTAAAGTCTTGGTGTTTGAAGTCACGGGATTCTGAATCCTGAAATCTCGAAGGGGGTCCCACCTTTCCTCTTTTTCACTTTTCGCGATTTCAGGAGTTCTAGGGTGTAGAGGTTAGGCTTTGAATTCATGAAACTCCGAACCCCGAAACCCTGAAAAGGCGGGTCTCAATTGTCCCTTTTCTCATTTCGCAAGTTGTTATGAGTTGATGTTCGAGTATTGGAACTCGCGAAGTTCGAAACCCCGAAAACCTTGAAATGCGGATCCCACTTGTTCCTTTTCTTATTTCAGAGGTTCCTCATCCAATGGTTGCTACCCTCATAAGCTTGGGAAGGATCATCCTTAACATCAGTGTAGAACTTTGTGATCCGACAGTTCACGGGATTTCGGTACTTTCTTGATGAATTTTCCACGTCTGTTCCTCTAAAGACATCTCATCATTACCCTCCTAAGTTTTGATAGACCATCCTTAACTTCTACATAGATCTATGAGATCTAATGATCCACTGGATTTTGGTCCTTTTCCCGAAAATTTTATCACCATTCGTTCTCCTAAAGATATTTGGCGAGGAAGATTTGGAATTTTTTTTCACTGGATCTCGACCCCTGCGAGACGATGTTTCTCTCAGCCTCACTCTGAACACTTCAGGGTGATATCCTTTTCTCTCTATGAACAGCAGAGGCTCCTTCGAGCTAAGTTTGTATCGCCCTCTTACTTTGAGTATGCTCGAAGGGTGCAAGGAATAAGGGAAGGAACAAAATCATGGAGGGACCTTTTATTTTTACCCACAGAGTCTTATGTTAGAAGTATATTAGATGGGTGTAATAATACCCTTATGGTAAGAATTGAATCATTCCTATTTTTTTTACAATATAAGCTTAAAACGAAATTGATTTATGCCATGGGAATAAAAAAAAAACGTATGGTTATTTTTTAGGTACATTACATATGGTGTCAGAGCAAAAGTTACAACACTGGGCCTGAATAGGGCCACATTAATTGCTTAGTATATATATTCTGATCTATGAGAAAACTAACAAACCTTGTGAATTGAAAACAAAAGTGTTTTATGTTTTGTGTTAAATAATGGCAGCTCAAGAAGGTGCAGAAATTAGGATGGAAGAGAATCCGCAACAAAGACCTCCTGGAGAACTGATACAAAACAATGATGGAAGCTCACCCATGGAGGTGTTGGAAACAATGAGAAACCTTATAGTTGAACTATAGGTTTTCAAGGTCGATAACGAAAAATTAAAGAAGGCACAGCAGGAACAACAAGAGATAAATGAAGTCTTGTTGCGTAGTATAGTAACCAAGAAAAGCCCAAAAGATGATAACCATGCGGAAGAGGTCAGCAAAAGGGCCTCCAAGAATTCTAGTGCGAAAACAAAAAAAGGAGACAGTTCGTCTGAAGGGACACCTTCAACTAAAGACAAAACCATACCAGACAAGAAAAGAAAACAAACAGACCACCTTGAAGGAGAATTTAAAAAGATTAAACCAACTACTTTTGATGGAGAGTCCAGGAAAGGAGAAGAATCCGAGGCATGGTTGATGGACATCAAAAAATACTTCCAAATCTACAACTATTCCAGCAACATGAAGGTCAGAATGGCCATCTAAAAACTGAAGGGAAAGGCCAACATTTGGTGGAAGGACCTGAAATTGGCCAAGGGCCTAAAGGAGAAACAATTGGAATGGTATGACTTCAAGAAGTATTTTAAGAAACAATACCTTTCTGAGAGCTATTATGAAAGGAAGACGAAATAATTTTATGAATTACGACTCAGACAAATCACGATGGATGACCTTATAAATAAATTTCTGGAACTACTAAGGTTCGTACCATACATCTGGGAAGATAAGGCAAAAATACAACGATTCTTAAGTTGTTTACCACAGTCCTAGAGGGACAGAATTGAGTTTGACAACCCCAAATCCTTGAGTGAGTCATTCAGGAAGGAACGAATGTGCTATGACCAGTATAAATAGCGGGTAAAGTTTCCCAAGACCTGGGAGGATAAGAAGCAAGATGGAATAAACCAGCAGAAGAAGAGATACCAACCATCTCCTTATCAGAATGCACCAAGAGGTTTCCCAAGGAAGAATTTTCACTCCAATCATCCGAATACGCAAGGTAGTGGTAAACCGATAAACCTTGGAATGAAGAAGTTTTGGGACAACTCCCACGACCCATTAAAGTGTTGGAAGTGTGGAGAAACTCATCTAAGGAGGAACTGTCCATGCTTAATTGCAGCAAACAGAACTGCTATTGACAATTTGCAGGAAGCCTCGATAGTGGGTGACATGGACAGAAGTCTGAATCGGATAAATGCAGCCATAGATGGTCGAAAAGCTGACCACCAGTCCTCAGTGGTAGAGATTGAAGGTAAAATCCTTGACACTCAAATTTCTATTTTAATTGACCCTGGAGCTACGTTAAGTTATATTACTCCCAATGTAGTAGATTCAAATAAACTTAAGAAACAAAAGCATGAAAAACCTTGGCTTGTACAACTAGCAACAGGGACTAAAAGAAAAGTAGTTAACTTTATTTATGATCTTGAGTTTGGTTTAGATGGTCAAAAGATAAGGACTAATCTGAACATGCTACCACTAGGGTCTTATGATATGATTTTTGGGATGGATTGGTTGGAACAACACAAAGCAATACTAGATTGTTATACAGAGATACTTAACTATAAAGATAATTTTGGCACTGTTAGAACAACCCAAGGCATACGAAAACCTGTGTCGGTCAGACAAGTTTCAATGATGCAATTCAAGAAATGTATTAGAAAGGGATGTCAAGTTTACGCCATCCAAGTAACGAATCTATTAGAAAAAGAAGATAAGCCCAAGTTAGAAGACTTTACTGTCCTACGTGAATTCAGAGACATGTTTGTTGATGAGATACTAGAATTGCCTCCTACGAGAGAAATAGATTTCTCCATAGACTTACTACCCAGATCAACCCCTATCTCAAAATCACCCTACCGAATGAGTCTACCGGAAATGACAGAATTAAAAATACAATTAGAGGAATTGTTGGATAAAGAGTATATATGACCAAGTGTCTCGCCATGGGGAGCACTAGTCCTCTTTGTGAAAAAGAAAGATGGTACTCTAAGACTATGTATCGATTATAGACAACTGAACAAAGTGACCATTAAGAACAAATACCCCTTGCCACGGATAAATCATCTGTTCGATCAAGTTGGTGGGGCCAAGATATTCTCAAAATTGGATTTACGATCTGGATATCATCAAGTTAGGATAAAGGACCAGGACATAAACAAAACAACTTTTCGAACAAGATACAGACACTACGAGTTTGTAGTCATACCTTTCGGACTCACTAATGCACCAACCACATTTATGTGCTTGATGAACAACATTTTTAGAAAGTACTTAGACATGTTCGTGGTAGTATTTATCGATGATATTCTGATCTATTCTAAAATGGAGGAGGAACATGATGAACACTTACGAATAGTTTTGCAAACACTAAGAAAACACAAACTATACGCAAAATTCGACAAATGTGATTTCTATCAAAAAGAAATACAATATTTAGGACATGTGATTTCCTCGGAAGGTATTTACGTGGACCTGAAAAAGATAAAATCCATTATGGAATGGCCAATACCTAAGGATGTGCCAGATATCCAGTCATTTATGGGAATCACCAGATATTATCGCAGATTTATAGAAGGGTTCTCCAAGATAGACTACCCTATCACATCATTACAAAAGAAAGGGTCCAAGTTTAACTGGTCGCAAAAGAGTCCAGACAGTTTTAACAAGTTAAAAGAATTATTGACATCAACGCCCATCTTGAAGGTAGCATACCCAGATAAAGACTTCACAGTATGCGTTGATCCAAGTAAAGAGGGGATAAGCAGTGTTCTAACTCAGGAAGGGCACGTGATTTGTTATGAATCCCAGAAATTAAAGGAACACGAGCAAAATTATGTCACTCATGACTTAGAATTGGCAGCAGTAATACATGCCTTAAAAATGTGGCGACACTATATCATGGGTAGAAAATTCTTACTATTGACAGATAATAGCGGAGTGAAATATCTATTTAACCAACTAGACCTTAATCCGAGACAAGCAAGGTGGCTAGCCTTCTTGAGCGAATTTGACTTCGAATTCAGACATATCAAGGGTAAGGAAAATAAAGTAGCAGATGCTTTAAGCTGCAGAATCCATGGGTTATTTGAGAGAAATATCAGCAGAGCAGAAAGTGATCTGGAACAAAGAATAAGAACGACAAGTGTTAATGACAAAAATTACACTAAGATGATGGCGAAATTGCAAAATAATGTCACAAACTCAGAGGAACCGGATATAAGTATCGACAAGGAGAGACTATTCAAATTTAAAAACAAACTTTACGTACTAGATTCAACAGAGCTAAAATTAACTATTTTAGATGAAGTGCATAAGAAACCATACTCTGGCCATCCAGGTTACCAGAAAACAATAACAACACTCAGAAAACTATTTTATTGGCCTAATATGAAGGGAGTAACAACAGAGTACTTGGCTAGGTGCCAAGATTGCCAGCAGGTTAAGGCTGAACACCATCATCCAGCTGGCCTATTATAGCCATTACGAGTACTAGAATGGAAATGGGAGACCATCTCACTGGAATTTATCACAGGTTTGCCTAAAACTCAAAAACATAATGATTCTATCATGGTTGTAATCGATAAACTCAGTAAGTCTTCACACTTTATTCCTGTAAAGTCTACCTTTAAAGCTATTAACATTGCTGAAATATTCATGAAAGAAATTTTTAGACTGCATGGTATTCTTAAAATGGTGATTTCAGATAGAGATGTAAAATTCACATCCGGTTTTTGGAAGGAATTGTTTGTAGGGATAAATACTAATTTGAATTTCATCATGAGTTATCATCCAAAAACAGATGGACAGACCGAAAGGACAAACCAAATCATAGAAGATATGCTCCACATGTATGTAAGAACAAAACCGAACAAGTGGGAAGACTACCTACACTTGGTGGAATTCGCATATAACAATGGGTACCAAACTTCGGCTAAGTTGAGCCCTTTCGAAATACTGTATGGAAGAAAGTGTACAACTCCGATTAGCTGGGATATCCTAACTGACAGACTCATGGTTAGACCAGA
Source organism: Picea glauca (assembly GCA_000966675.3). Classification (NCBI taxonomy): domain Eukaryota; kingdom Viridiplantae; phylum Streptophyta; class Pinopsida; order Pinales; family Pinaceae; genus Picea; species Picea glauca. Next base: position 59,764 of record JZKD02S1729305.1, read on the forward strand.
GATGCTCCAAGAAATGGAGAACATGGTAAAGAAAGTACAACAGAACTTGAAACAAGCACAGGACAGACAAAAGAGCTATGCGGATCAGAAAAGAAGACACTTGGAATTTCAAGTGGGAGACAATGTTTATTTAAAGGTCAAATCCCAAAAAAGCTCGCTGAAGTTGCGTAACTATGCCAAGCTAGCACCTAGGTTTTGTGGGCCCTTTGAGATACTAACTCGAATTGGACCCATAGCATATCAGCTTGCACTTCTAGCTAATCTAAGAATTCATAATGTATTTCATGTTTCTTTGTTAAAAAAGTATATTCATGACCCTACTCATATCATTGATTGGAACATGGTGTAGGTGGAACCCGAGGGCGAGTTCCAGGTGGAACCCCTACGCATTCTGGATGGGAGAGAAGTAACACTTTGTAATAGAGTCGTCGCTCAGGTAAAGGTGCAATGGAAGCACTTTAGTCCTGAAGAGGCCACTTGGGAATTGGAGGGAGATTTGCAGAACTCTCATTCAATCATGTTCCAGGAAAGGAACGAACACTGAGGACAATGTTTTACTGAAGGGGGAAAGGATGTGACATCCCCCCAAAATAAATATTTTTATGTGCTGGAAATTTATTTCCGTTTTTGGCAAATTCGAATCTGAAAAATCTTTGCCATTTATGGCAATTCTGAATTTTGAATTTTGAATTTAATAATTGTATTTAATTTTTGTGACTGTTGGGCAGAGATATGTTTGGACCCAACTAACTATTTGACTATGACACTTGTATCACAATAGAATAATTATATTAACTGTAAGAGGACAAATGGAACAACCATGTTAAAATCAACTCACCATGACTCCATGAGTGGGGAACAAGTTGGAACTGCCCCTGGGCTGATGATTACAAGTGGAAAATTAGAGATTTGGCCACTGGCAGCCTCTAAAAATCAGGGATTAAGAAAAGTTGCGAAAATCCCCAAAGGAGGGAAAATACTTGGGCAAAAATGGATAAATAGAATATGCGAGGAGGCAGGATGCTGCCAAGTATTCTGGGAAAGGATTCTTGAGCTCTCTTATTGTTATGAACACTGTGGATTGAGTGTGAGGCAAGAGGAGCTCGTTGAAACAGAATTGTCTTGTTGTTATGAACACTATTGAGTAAGTGTGAGGCAAGAGAAGAACTGTTGGAATTGAAGGACACTGGTGAGGAGGAGTTTCCAAGTTCTCCCTCATGGATTCATGGTTAGGCTAGGGGGTGAATCGGGCAAGTAGATTTGGCTGCCCTGTTCTACGGTTGGGAGGAACATGGTCGTTCCCTTTGCCTTTCCATGAATTGGATTAAGATATGTTGATATATCCCTTTTTATTATGAATGGCTATATTTTCATCTGATGTCATGTATCCTATAAATCTGAACTAGAATAGTTTCCATTCTTTGTCGAATGATTTGATATCTGATGCATTATATTTGATTTAAAAAACAGAACTGCAATGATTCATCTTCTTTGTGTATGTTTGTTATGAGAAATTTATGTGAAGGAAATCCGTATATATATATAGTTGTAATTCGTCTGTTGGAATGTTCATATCTTTCTGCCGAAGTAGAGTTATTGGTAGTGGAAGATGAAGTCCGTTTGTAGTTTTAATCTGTCTGTCATCGTGAAGTTCAGAATAAACATCCAATCTTTGGAAAATTGTTCCTCCTATGAGTAAAATGCTAGATGGATGCAGCTGTAATTTATATTCCTATAAGTAAGTAAGGAAAGGAGGATCTTAATGTCAATAGGGCAGGTCCTCTCAGTAGTTAAACCCCAAGAAACCAAACTTAGATCCCAAAGAACATCAAATTATAATTACCAAACTCTAATGGAATGATATTCTTAACTATGTATTTTCAGAGACGTACAGATCTAGTACTATTGACATTTAATGCATTGATTTAAAAGAGGCTATGAGTGGATATTATTAGAATTTACCCTATACAGAGAATTTTATCCTTTGTGTCCCTTTGTGCATATAAATTTCCTAAGTCCTTAGGCGTTCATAAATCTGTGAAGTAAAGGTATATCGTATCCTTCTACACCCTCAGTCTCCCAGAAACAAAAGTAAGATTTCTCCTAGAAAACAAAGTTTGAGAATACTCACAAAGGTTAAAGACCAAGGAGTGATGAAAATAGTGTGAAGAGTTACAGTAGGAGCTCTCTCTCCCTTTGTGGTTGTTTTTATTTCCTAAATTTTTTGACAGGAACACTTAGTCCAACTTCCCTTTCGCCTTTCAGAGCTTCATGTATATTGATGTATGGATTCTGAACTCACAAAGTTCCTAATCCCAAAACCCCGAAGCTTCCACTTTACCTTTTCAGAACCTCAGGAAATGTCTTGCGCGGTTGTTGACATTTGAAACCCCGAAACCCCGAGTTTCGAAATCCTGAAATTTTGGGTCCCACCTTACCTTTTCGGATCTTTGGGATATGTTTGCGCTATTGTTGACATTTGAAACCTTGAAACCCCGAGTTTCGAAATCCTGAAATTTTGGGTCCGACCTTACCTTTTCGGAGCTTCGGGATATGTTTGCGCTATTGTTGACATTTGAAACCCCGAAATCCGAAGTTCTGAAATACTGAAATTACGGGTCCTACCTTTCCTCTTTTTCACTTTTCACGATTTTGGAAGTTCTAGTGTGTAAAGGCTTGGCATTTGAAGTCATGGGATTTCGAATCTCGAAATCCTGAAGGGGGTCCCACCTTTCCTCTTTTTCACTTTTCACGATTTCGAGAGTTTTGGGGTGTAGAGGTTAGGCTTTGAATTCACGAAACTCCGAACCCCGAAACCCCAAAAAGGTAGGTCCCACTCGTCCCTTTTCTCATTTCGCAAGTTGTTGTGAGTTGATGTTCGAGTATTGGAACTCATGAAGTTCGAAACCCCAAAAACCTTGAAATGCGGGTCCCACCTGTTCCTTTTCGCATTTTGGAGGTTCCTCATCCAACAGTTGCTACCCTCCTAAGTTTGGGAAGGATCATCCTTAACATCAGCGTAGAACTTTATGATCTGACGGTTCACGGGATTTCGGTACTTTTCTGATGAATTTTCCACCGTCCATTCCTCTAAAGACATTTGATCGTTACCCTCCTGAGTTTTGATAGACCATCCTTAACTTCCGCACAAATCTATGAGATCTAACGATCCACTTGATTTCGGTCCTTTTCTCGACAATTTTATCACGAGTCGTTCTCCTAAAGATATCTGGCGAGGAAGATTTGGCATTTTTTTTTCACTGGATCTCGACCCCTGTGAGACAATGTTTCTCTCAGCCTTGCTCTCAACACTTTAGGGTGATATCCTTTTCTCTCTCTGAACAACAGAGGCTCCTTCGAGCTAAGTTCGTATCGCCCTCTTACTTTGAGTATGCTGGAAGGGTGTAGGGAATAAGGGAAGG
>JZKD02S1729305.1:71670-98608 GCA_000966675.3 Picea glauca
GGCTCCTTAGTTGCTTCCTTAAAGGATGTAGGTTGACATGACATTAAAGCAAAAAGGTTGTGTTGCTCAAAGTCATCCAACTGCTGATGGATTTCTCTCAAACTTCGAGTTCTCTAATTCTGTGGTTCAGAGAATGATTCTCTGCTGGAAGTTGAGTTATCTTGAGAATTTTTAGGTTGTCTTTGTACCTACAAGCATGGAAAAATAGTTTGAGGTACTTGCTATTCTGAATTTTCTATGTTTTCAAGACTTGGCAGCAATGGATTTTGAGTGTCCATCTGCTGATTTTCTGAATCATTCCAGAATTGATTTTCCATAAATTTTACATCTCTGCTGAGAATTAATTTCTTGGTGATTGGATTGTAAAGCCTATAAGCTTTAGATATTTCACTATATCCAGTGAAAATACATTTCTCACTTCTGTCATCAAGTTTCTTCCTTAATTCAGAAGGTATGTGAGCAAATTCTATGCATCCGAATGTCCTTAGATGCACTACATTGAGCTTTGTCCCACTCCATGCTTCTTGGGGGACTTTCATATTTAGACTTGTGGTTGGTGATCTATTCAAGAGATAAACTGAGCATGCTACTGCTTCAACCTAAAAAGTATTTGACAGACTTTTCTCTTTAAGAAGTGTTCTTTCCATATTCATTATTGTCTGATTTTTCCTTTCAGCCACTCCATTTTGTTGTGGAGTATATCTGGCTGTTGTTTGCATGATAATGCCTTGTGATTTGTAGAAATTTGCAAATTCTCTGGAGTTGTATTCTCCTCCTCCATCTGACCTGAGGGATTTGATATATTTTCCACTCTATTTTTCAGCTTCTGCCTTGAATTCTTTGAATTTTGCAAAAGTTTCAAACTTGTGTCTGAGAAAATAGATCCATATTTTTCTACTGAAATCATCAATAAACGTTAGAAAGTAAAAACTACCACCTATTGACTCTGTTTGCATTGGTCCACATAGGTCAGTGTGAACAAGTTCAAGATGTTGTTTGGCTTGATTGGAAGACTGTGGAAAACTAGTTCTTTTATGTTTTCTAAGTATGAAAGACTCACATGGGGGAATTTGCTCGTTAACGATAGGTAGACCTTTGACCATGGAGTTCTTCTGTAGAAGACTTAGACCCTGAAATGGTAGATGTCCAAATCTTCTATGCCAAATCATAGTTTCATTTAGGGTAGATGCACTCTGTGCATATGGTTGATTCAGATTTGCAGTTCTGAGTGTAAGGGGAAACATCCTATTTTGAGTCATATGGATTTCCGAAATCATTTTTCTGCTGGGGTATTTGTCATATATTTTGCAAGATGCTCCCTCAAAAAGTACCTTATAGCCATGTTCAATGAGCTGTCCTACACTTAACAAGTTATGTTTTAGATCTGAAACATGATAGACATTGTTTATGTCTTTCTTTACATTTTGTTTAGTAAGAATAGGAACGGTTCCTTTTCCTTGAACTTTGACTAAGTAATCATTTCCAAGTGTAATATCAGATGAGATTGAAGAATCAATGTATGAAAGTAATTCTTTGTTACCTGTCATGTGATTGCTGCATCCACTGTCCAGCAACCAGAGATCTTTAGATTGTTCTTCAGTCTTGTGCAATGAAAGAAACATACCTCTTGAGTTTTCTCCTGTGTGATTACCTGAGAGCTAATCTTCTTTCTTCTTCCTGCATTCAAATTCATAGTGCCCATACTTTTTGCAGTAATAGCATTGTATGCTTGATTTCTCATTTTATCTTCTCCCTCTACCTCTTTGAGGCTGGAAATTCTAATGTTGATTTTGTTGTTGTTGTCTTTGACCTTGGAAATTTTGATTGGGATATTGTTGTCTGTTACCTCCACTGGAGTGAGGGTTACTTTGATTACTTCCTCTTCCTTGGTGACCTCTGCTTCTTCCTTTGCCTCTCCCTCTTCTGAAGGAGAATTGAGTTTTGAAAGCATCTGAGATTGACTCATCTGTGAGATGTAGTCTGGTCTCATGTGTCACCAGAGAACCAATTAATTCATCTGTGGAAAAACTTGACAAATCCTTGGATTCAAGGATTGTTGTAACAACCATTTCAAATTTATTTGGTAAAATTCTGAGAATTTTCTCAATAATGCGTTGATCAGTGATTGTTTCACCAGTCAGTCTGATCTGGTTCACGATTCCCATGACTCAGGTCATGAACCGATCCACATTTTCGGACTCTGTCATTCTTAAAGTCTCAAATTGTGTCCTCAAGGTCTGCAGTTTAACTATTTTGACCCTGTCATTTCCTTGATAGGAAGATTTAAGGATGTCCCAAGATTGTTTTGAATTACCAGCGCCTGTGATTTTTGAAAAAATCGTATCATCCACAGAATTTTGAATCCAGAATTTCGCTTTATTTTCTTTGTTCCTTAGTGTTGCCTGAGCAATTCTCTGCGGATTTGTCATGGCAGAAATTGTGGCTGGATCTAGTTCCACATATCCAAGATCCACTGGTTCCCAGCATTGTTTTTCTTGCAAGAATGATATCATCCGAAGAGACCAAAAATCATAATTCTTTCCTAGAAGAATCGGACCCTCAATTGGTCCTAAATTGCTAGACGATGCCATAAAAAAAAAATTGCAGAAAAAATAGAGGGAAATTTCGTATTTACCTCCGATCACTGAAAATCCGATTTGTCGATGGCCGAAGGGAGCTTATCGGCCTTGAGTTTGGCCTTAGTCACCATGTAATGTGACCATGCGCCTTAATATTAAAGCGCTACGGGCTTTTTCGGTTTTTTGCCTTTCAATTTGATGAAATGCGAAAGTTGCCTTTGGACAATTTTAACGGTCCAGATCTTCCTGTGATCTGACAGTCCATATCTTATCAGGATATAACGAATCGGGACTTCGTGAATCCTGATGACGAGCTCTTCTGACTCCTCGATTCCCCGATCTCCGATTTACCGATTGCTCGATAGGTGACTTTTCCCTTCGAGAGATTTCCCGAATGCTTTGATCTCCTCCACGCATCCTCCTATGATGGACAGTCTTGATATTTCCTTGTGATTTCGAGACTTCAAATTCTCCGGACGTCTCATATTCAAGATCCGCGATTTTCTGAATCCCGTAATGCCGATGCACTCTCCTATCAGAATTTTTCCGAAGGCCTCGATTTCTGCCACGCGTCCCAACAAATGGACGGCTAAAGTCTGCTCAAGTCTCCTTCGTGCTTTCCTCCTGTCGGGATTTCGGACTTCGCAGATCCGAAATGCTCGTGTTTTCTGTCCTCAGGATCCGTGATTTGCCGAATCCCGATGTGCTGATGGACTCTCCTCTTTCGGGACTTTTCCCGAGCCGTCGAATTTACACCGCGCATCCCTTCAAGATGGACGGTCCGCGTCATTTCATGAGTTCGTGACTTGTGAGTCCAAATTTCTCTGTCAACTGAGAACCCCAGTAGCTGATATGCCGATGGTTTCCTCGATGTCTACCACATGTCCAAATGAATGGACGGCTGTGATCTTATCGCTATATCGTGAATCACGATTTTGTGAGTTTAGAACTCTTGTTGCAACGGTCTTTCAAAACCACAAACTCCGATATGGCAATTTGATGAAACTTGGATCTGCTGCCACCTATCCTCTGAGATGGACGGCTCACAAGTCCTCTCGGGATTTTGCGATATCACATATCGAAGTTTTTGGAGTACAATCACCTTTGTGTGTCCAACTCCCAATTCCCAATTTTGCGATGGGATAAGATCGATGGCTCACGATCTTTCTTGATCCAATGGTCCATAATGACTCATGATTTCATGATTCACGAATTCTCACGACAGTCTTCTGACCTTTACACCTGCGAGTCAGAAAAGTGTCGAGATCTCGCCACGTGTTTCTTGATGGACGATCGAGATGATGTCAGGATTTCGCGACTTCACAAGTAAAAAATTTCTCGTGTGCGCTCCATAGGACTAAACCTCGTGCACCTTCTCATTGATCTAACGGCTGTCGGTCTTCTACGCAATATCTAACGGATGAAACTCTTTCACCTTTTCCACGTTCTCTTCGTCCCTTCTGAACTGGTTTCCCGCTTCAGATCCATTCGCAAGATGAATCTTACGGCCTTAATGGCTGTTCTTTGCACATTAGACGCGATCTTTGCTGAATTTGATGGAATTTTCTCCCGCGAAAGAAAAATTTGTGAATCTTTCCAAGATTTGAAAGAATTTCACGAATTCTTTGTTCTCTGCTTCAATCTTTGACAGATTTGAAGACTTCCTGCTATTCTTTAAATGCTTCTTCTTTCTTTAACAATCTTCCATGAACTTGAGCAAATGTCCGTGAGATCTTCAACGTTTCTGCCTTCTGCAGGAATCTTTAATGAATTGAACGAATTCTTCGAGTTCTTTAAATGTTCTTCTGTCCTGCAGTTCTTCTTCGTCAATCTTTGACGATTCTTGAAAAATGTACAAGAATCTTTACTGTTTCTTCTTCTGCGTTCTCTTCTTCCTTAATCTTTCGAGCGTTGTACGCTCTACTTCCTCTGCAATCTTCCTACGTTGATCTTTTGAGAGTATTACAGACAGCTCTCCAAGCCTTGTGAAAAGTCTGTGTTGCATGCTCTCAAGATCCGTGAAGCTCTGCACTTTGAGGATCGAGTTTCTCTCCGGACTGTGTGAAGAGGCTTACTGTTGAAGCTCTGATACCATGATAAATTGTGAAGCAAGAAATGCAGAGAGAAAGATAGAACAGAAAACAGTATATTCAAATGTATGAAGAATAGTACAAAATGAGTACATGAAGAAGATACTATGCAAAGGGAAATAGTTGAGCTAAATAGGCTCAAGAAAGACAAAAATACAAAGTACATATGTCCAATACAGCTGGCAGTGTACAGTCAGACTGTTAAGGTTATAATATATTTAACAGATTTAGGGTAAGTCAAACCAACAATCAAATCAACAAACGCTGCCCTTTGTGGAAGTTACAATCATGAATCAGCTCTGTGAGACCTTTTCCGAATCTAAGGTAGGGTTGATTTGAGGTAATCCAAACCAATCAGATCAACAAGCCCTGCCTTTTGTGGAAATTACAATCAATGGTTTAAACACTGTATGTTTTGCAGTTTGACGGTGGTGTGGACATGGATATAGTGGTGCAAAAAAATCAATGACTTAGGCTACAGACAAAGACTTAGATTCTTTTTTGGGGAGCGGTCTATGGCAGTAACAATCTGGAAACCAAAGGAATTGCAACGTTCTCCAAACCGGGATAGTTATACTTCAATTTGTACCGTGGAAACCCTACAGAAATTGCACAAAATGCAGATCTCTCAGTGAAATGATGACAAGTATATAACATGTGAAGTTTCTCACCTGTAATATATATAGAAGAATATTATTTGGCATTTCTCTAGATACATAAACACTAAAAATTCACAGCAACAACAGGCTTAAGATGACATAATGGTGAAATGGGCGGGCTGGGAAATCAAATAAAGATATGCAATGTGGCTTAGAAAACATAAAAAAATATTCTTTTAGGTTTATTGTGGTTGAAGTTAACATCATTTTTCTTTTATGTTTTTTTAGCCCCATTGATATTTTTATTTGATTTCCCAGCTCGCAGATTTCACCATTCTGTCATCTTAAGCCTGTTGTTGCTGTGAATTTTTAGTGTTTATGTATCTAGAGAAATGCCAAATATTGTTCTTCTATATATATTACAGGCTTGTTGTTGTGGGTTTGATGTGTTTGTGTATCTATACAAATCTCATAAGTTGTTCCTCTCTATTGCATGTGAGAACCTTCACATGTTACAGACTTGTCATCATTTCATTGGTCGATCTGCATATTGGGCTTCACTAGCCGAACCCCATTTTGGGTAATTTCTGTAGAAATTCCATGGATCCAAATTGAAGTATAAGTATCCCTGTTGGCAAGAGTTGCAAATACTTTGGTTTCCAGATTGTTACATCCCACAGGCGGCCATCAAGAAAATCCCTCCAATGCTTTGTCTGTGTCCTAGGTCATTGCACTTTTTTTTCACTATCATATCCCTATCCACACCACCCTCAAACTGCAAAACATACAATGTTTAAACTACTGATTGTAACTTCCACAAAGCACAACTCAAGAAAATCCCTCCAATGCTTTGTCTGTGGCCTAGGTTGTTGCAATTTTTTTTCATTATCATATCCCTGTCCACACCACCCTCAATTTGCAGAACATACAGTGTTTAAACTGTTGATTGTAACTTCCACAAATTACAACTTTTGTTCATCTGATTGTTGGTTTGGCTTACCTCAAATCAACCGTACCTCAAGATTCATAAACTATCTCACATAATTGTGTGAAGAGGCCGACTTGGTTTACAGAAAGGGCTTAAACAACTCATAATATTGCATGAAGTTATTGTTTTGATGTTTGAGAATATAATCACATTACTTAATGTCATATTGTGATCAGATTTTGTGTTAAGAAAACCTAAATTTTCTAGTTATATTTGTTGCAACAATTATTCATTACAAGATACTTGCCTAGTTATTTTTGCTGCAACAATTATTCATTACAGAATACTTGAATTGAACAGCTAAACCGTGCTAGGTTACATGTTGAGACTTATTACAATAGTGACCTATATTCTTGTCCTCATCTTGCCCGCCTTAAACGTTGCAATTTTATCATATGCACTATTTTTTGAAATACAAAATTAGAATTAGAATTGCATCTGGAACTTGCTACATCATTGATACGTCTGGCTTATACTACTTTGATGATATAAATGTGTTTTCTATAGTTCATATTTCTTTCCTAACATACTCACCTTACATTGCAAATTTGGACATATAAAATGTGCATGGAAAGTTGTTATTGGTGTTATAGCAATAGTTGTTTAGTGGTCAAGTTTGGTATAGGAAATACAATCTATGCATCTTGACCTAAACCCTACATAGCATTACATTGAAGCCTGAATTTGAGTTACATACTAAAACTTGTTACATGAGTAATATAACTTTAATATGATATACAAGTGTTAATTTTCTATGAACCAATACTGTTATAATAACTAACCCAATGAATGGAAGAATGGAGGTTGTGGTTGAGGAGATAGAAAACTGCCAACCTAAAGTACCACGGAGTGCAGTTTCTAGCAGGTCCAGATTGACCCGAGTTCCTTCTACAGAAGGAAAAGGGTAGGTCTAGAACCTTCCGGTGAAAAGGAGAAGAGATACACAAATAAGTATGGGAACCATTCAAAGAAAGAAGAGGAGCATGTGAGGCTCTTGGAATTCTGAAGGAGAACTGAAGAACAAAAAAATGTTCTGGTTACAAAGGAGAACTCCTCAGAGATGAGGACCGCAATCTTGATGTTTAGGAAGCATATGATAAACCTTTCATAGGTTGTGACAGATAGAGGATATCTGAGAAGTTGCATGAATTTCCCCTGGTGATATGATGGCTTCTTACGGGGGTGGCCAGAGTGCTAAGAATGAATGCCTCTCATCCTATGGTTTGGTGGAGAGGCGAACACCCATAGTCAACTTGGTAGTTGTATTATTCAACACAGAGCCTCTCGTTGCAGCAAAAGCAAGTGGACAGGATAATGGAAGAGTAGATATACACCTTCTCCTCACCCACTCGGGTACCAATGCACTACCAAGTCAAGCATCCAATTTATCTAACCATTCGGGCACCTCTTCTTAATTGACCAGTCTGTCATCGCTCATTGATGGAAGATGAAAAAATCAAGCGTTATATCCAAGATTTGGGGAACATCAGACCCAAATCCTCCCCTTTCGGAAGCCCAATTGTACAGGTGCAGAAAAAAGATAGGACCTTGCAGCTCTGCATTGATTACAGAGAATTAAACAAAATCACAGTCAGGAACCGATACCCAATTCCCAAAATTGATGATGTTATTGACCAACTCAAGGGGGAAACGTTCTTCAACAATATTGACCTAAAGTATGGCTATCACCAGGTTCCCATCGAGAATGAACTCATGTATGGAAGAAAACTTTCAAATGTAAATAAGGTCTCTTCAAATGGCTGGTCATGCCCTTTGGCTTAACAAATGCACTAGCCACTTTCATGAGGTTAATGGATGATGTATTGAGACACTTCACCAACTCTTTTATGGTGGTATATTTAGATGACACCCTCATCTTCAGCAGAACTTGGGAGGAGCACATGAAACATATTCAATAGGTTTTGAGCACTCTAAGGAAGCACACGATATATGCCAGCTTAGAAAAATGATCCTTTGGCATGAACAAGGTCCAATACTTGGTCTACATTGTTTATGACAATGGGGTACATGTTGATCTAGCTAAGATCCACGTCATATGTTACTGGCCAACCCCAACCACACTTTCTGAGTTTTGGAGCTTCTTGGGACTTTCCAACATCTACTGAGGGTTCCTGTTGGGATTCTCCCATATTGCATGGGCCCTCAACCATTTGACCAAGGGCGGTGGAAGGGAAATTTTTGCGTGGGGGAAGGAACAACAACAAACATTTGATGATCTAGAGCATCAATTGTTCTTAGCTACAATAATCTCCTTACCCAATCTGCAACAACCATTCGATATTGATACTGATGCATTCGACTATGTTGTAGGCATAGTTCTCACTCAGCTTGGTCATCTTGTAGCATACCAATTTGAGACACTCTCACATATTGTTTGAAAATACCACACCTATGACAAGGAAATGCATTCCATTGTACAATCCTATTGTCAATGGAAACATTACATTCTAGGAAAGGAGACAATCATCCACACTTATCACAAGCCTCTGCAGTTCATACACACACAGGGGAAGTTGCAAAAAGACCTCCATGAGAAGTGGTCCACCTACATGAAGCAGTTCCATCTCAACATCAAGTATAAGACAGGGAGAAAAAATATTTTCGAGGAATTCCTCAGTAGACCTTCCATGGTGACACTCACCATCATGCTCCATTCCTATGGGAATGAGGCATCTGAGTTGTAATGTACCTTAAAAATCACAAAAAAAAATTAAATTATTTTCGTGGCATAAATAAATTTCATTTAAGATTAGATTGTAAAAAAAAAACATGAATGATTCAATTCTGACCATAAGGGTATTATTACACCCATCTAATCTACTTCGAACATAAAGCTTTTATGGGTAAAAAGAAAAAGTCCCTCCATGATATTTCTCCTTCCTTTATTCCCTGCACCCTTCCATCATACTCAAAGTAAGAGGGCGATACAGACTTAGCTTGAAGGAGCCTCTGTTGTTTAGAGAGAGAAAAGGATATCACCCTAAAGTGTTTAGAGCGAGGCTGAGAGAAAAATCGTCTCGCACGGGTCGAGATCCAGTGGAAAAATGCCAAATCTTCCTAGCCAGATATCTTCAGAAGAAAAAATGGTGATAAAATTGTTAAGAAAAGGACTAAAATTCAGTGGATCGTGAGATCCCATAGATCTGTGAAAAAGTTAAGGATGATCTATAAAAATGCAGGAGGGTAACGATCATATGTCTTTAGAGGAACGAACGGTGGAAAATTCATCGGGAAAGTATCGAAATCCCGTGAACCGTCAGATCATAAATTTCTACGATGATGTTAAGGATGATCCTTCCCAAGCTTAGGAGGGTAGAAACTGTTGGATGAGGAACCTCTGAAATGCGAAAAGGAACAGGTGGGACCCACATTTCTAGGTTTTTTAGGTTTTGGACTTATCGAGTTCCAATACTCGAACATCATCTCACAACAACTTGCGAAATGAGAAAAGGGATGAGCGGGACCCGCCTTTTAAGGTTTCGGGGTTCGGAGTTTCATGAATTCAAAGCCTAACCTCTACTCCTCAGAACTCCCAAAATCGCGAAAAGTGAAAAAGAGGAAAGGTGGGACCCCCTTCGGGATTTCGGGATTCGGAATCTTGTGACTTCAAACGCCAAGCCTTTACACACCAGAACTTTCGAAATCGCGAAAAGTGAAAAACAGGAAAGGTAGGACCTGTAATTTTGGGATTTCGAAACTCGAGGTTTCGGGGTTTCAAAAGTCAAACAATAGTGTAAATATATCCCAAAGCTCTGAAAAGGTAAGGTGGAACCCATAATTTTGGGATTTCGGAACTCGGGGTTTCAGGGTTTCAAATCTCAAACAACTGCGCAAGACATTTCCTGAAGTTCGGAAAAGGTGAAAGGGAAGTTGGACTAAGTGTTCCTGTCAAAAACGTTAAGGATATAAAAAAAAACAAATGCAAAGGGAGAGAGAGATCCTATTGTAACTCTTCACACTACTTTCATAACTGATGTTCTTACTTTCATTCTGTGAGACAGTAGGTGTAGAAGGATTCAATATCCGTTTACCTATCAGAATTTCGAAAGTCGAACTTCTGAGTTTTATACGCATATAATCTATAAAAAGGGGTATAATAGGGTAATAGTTTCTGTAAAAGGTAAATCCCATTATATTCACTTAGAGCCTCCTTTCATCAATGCATTAAACGTCAATAGTACTAGATCAGTGCATCTATGTAAGTATATGACTAAGAATATCATTCCATCAGAGTTTGGTAATTATAATTTGATGTTCCAAGGGATCTGAGTTTGGTTTTCTGGGGGTTTAACTATCGAGAGGACCTGCCCTATTGACATTAAGCTCCTCCTTCCCTTACTTATAGGAATATAAATTAAAGGTGCATCCATCTAGCATTTTACTCACAGGAGAAACAATCTTCCAAAGTTTGGATGTTTATTCCGAACTTCACGACAACATACAGATTAAAACTACAAAAGGTCTTCATCTTCCACAACCAGTAACTCTACTTTGGCAGATAGATATGAACATTCCAGCAGACGAATTACAACTATATATATATATATATTATATATAAATTTCCTTCACATAAATTTCTCATGATGAACATAAACAAAGAAAAGGAATTGTTGCAGTTCTGCTTTTTAATCAAATACAATGCATCATATATTAAATCATTCAACAAAGAATGGAAACTATTATAGTTCAGATTTACAGAATACATGACATCGAATGAAAATATAGCCATTCGTAATAAAAAGGGATAGATCAACATATCTGAATCCAATCTGTAGGAATATAAAGGGAACGATCACGTTCCTCCCAACCGTAGAACAGGGCAGCCAAATCTACTTGCCCGATTCACGCCCTAGCCCGACCATGAATCCATGAGGACGAACTTGGAAACTCCCCCTCGACAGTGTCCTTCAATTCCAACAGTTCTCCTCTTGCCTCACACTTACTCAACAATGTTCAAAACAACAAGACAATTCTATTTCAACAAGCTCCTCTTGCCTCACACTCAATCTGTAGTGTTCATAGCAGCAAGAGAGCTCAGGAATCCTTTCCCAGCATACTTGGCAACGTCGTGCCTTCTCGCATATGCTATATATATATATATATTTTCTTGCCTAGGTCTTTTCCCTCCTTTGGGGATTTTCGCAGCTTTCTTAATCCATGATTTGCAGGGGCTGCTAGTGGCCAAATCTCTAATTGTCCACTTGTAATCATCAGCCCAGAGGAAGTTCCAACTTGTTCCCCACTCATGGAGTCATGGTCAGCTAATTTTAACATGGTTGTTCCATTTGTCCTCCTGCAGTTAATATAATTATTTTGTTGTGATAAAAGTGGCATAGTCAAATAGTTAGTTGGGTCCAAACAGATCTCTGCCCAATAGTTACAATAATTAAATACAATTATTAAATTTGAAATTCGGGATTGCCATAGATGGCAAAAATTTTCCAGATTCGAATTTGCCAAAAACAGAAATAAATTTCCATCACATAAAAAAATATATATTTATTTTTTTGGGGATGTCACATCCTTTCCCCCTTTGGTAAAACACTGTCCTTAGTGTTCATTCCTTTTCTGGAATAGGATTGGATGAGATTTTTGCAAATCTCCCTCCAATTCCTAAGTGGCCTCCTCAGGACTAAAGTGCTTCCATTGCACCTTTACCTAAGTGACGACTCTGTTTTGAAGTGTTATTTCTCTCCGGTACAGAATGTGCAGGGTTTCAACCTGGAACTCACCCTCTGGTTCCACATGCACCAAGTTCCAATCAATCATATGAGTAGGGTCATGAATATACTTTTTCAACAATGAAACATGAAATACATTATGAATTCTTAGATTAGGTAGGAGTGCAAGCTGATATGCTAACGGGTCCAATTCGAGCTAGTATCTCGAAGGGCCCAAAAAACCTGAGTGCTAGCTTGGCACATTTCCCTAACTTCAGTGATATTTTTTGGGCTTTGAACTTCAAATAAACATGGTCTGCCACTTGAAATTCCAAGTGTCTTCTTTTCTGATCCACATAGCTCTTTTGTCTGTCTTGTGCTTCTTTCAAGTTCTGTTATACTTTCTTTACCATGTTCTCCATTTCTTGGAGCATCTCTGGTCCAACCATGAGTCTGTTAGTCAGGTTATCCCATCTAATTGGAGTTGTACACTTTCTATCGTACAGTATTTCGAAAGGGCTCAACTTAGCCGAAGTTTGGTACCCATTGTTATATGAAAATTCCACCAAGTGTAGGTAGTCTTCCCACTTGTTCGGTTTTGTTCTTACATACATGCAGAGCATATCTTCTATGATTTGGTTTGTCCTTTCGATCTGTCCATCTGTTTGTGGATGATAACTCGTGCTGAAATTCAAATTAGTATTTAGCCCTGCAAACAATTCCTTCCAAAAAGCGGATGTGACTTTTACGTCTCTATCTGAAATCACCATTTTAGGAATACCATGTAGTCTAAAAATTTCTTTCATGAATATTTCATCAATGTTAATAGCTTTAAAAGTAGACTTTACAGGAATAAAGTGTGCAGACTTACTAAGTTTATCGATTACAACCATGATAGAATCATTTTGTTTCTGAGTTTTAGGCAAACATGTGATAAAGTCCAGTGAGATGGTCTCCCATTTCCATTCTGGTACTGGTAATGGGTATAATAGGCCCACTGGATGCTGGTGTTCAGCCTTAACCTGCTGGCAATCTTCGCACCTAGCCAAGTACTCTGGTGTTTCTCATTTCATATTAGGCCTGTAAAATAGTTTTCTGAGTGTTGTTATTGTTTTCTGGTAACTTGGATGGCCAAAGTATGGTTTCTTATGCACTTCGCCTAAAATAGTTAAATTTATCTCTGCTGAATCTGCTACGTAAAGTCTATTTTTAAATCTTAATAGTCCCTCCTTGTCGATACTTATATCCGGTTCATATGATTTTGTGACACAATTAATTTTGCCATCATCTTAGTGTAATTTTCTTTATTAACACCTGTCATTCTTATTCTTTGTTCCTGATCACTTTCTTCTCTGCTGATATTTATCTCAAATAACCCATGGATTTTGCGGCTTAAAGAATCTGCTACTTTATTTTCCTTACCCTTGATATGTCTGACTTTGAAGTCAAATTCACTCAAGAAGGCTAGCCACCTTGCTGGTCTCGCATTAAGGTCTGGTTGGTTAAACAGATATTTCACTTCGCTATTATCTGTCAATAGTAAGAATTTTCTGCCCATGATATAGTGTCGCCACATTTTTAAGGCATGTATTACTACTGCCAATTCTAAGTCATGAGTGACATAATTTCGCTCGTGTTCCTTTAATTTCCAGGATTCATAACAAATCACGTGCCCTTCCTGAGTTAGAACACCACCTAGCCCCTCTTTACTTGCATCAATGCATACTGTGACGTCTTTATCTGGGTCTGCTACCTTCAAGATGGCCGTTGATGTCAATAATTCTTTTAGCTTGTTAAAACTGTCTTGACACTTTTGCGACCAGTTAAACTTGGTCCCTTTCTATTGTAATGACGTGATAGGGTAGGATATCTTGGAGAACCCTTCTATAAATCTGCGATAATATCCGGTGATTCCCATGAATGACCGGATATCTGCCACATCCTTAGGTACTGGCCATTCCATAATGGTTTTTATCTTTTCTGGGTCCACGACAATAACTTCTGAGGAAATGACATGTCCTAAATATTGTATTTCTTTTTGATAGAAATCACATTTGTCGAATTTTGCGTATAGTTTGTGTTTTATTAGTGTTTGCAGAGCTATTCGTAAGTGTCATCATGTTCCTCCTCCATTTTAGAATAGACCAGAATATCATCGATAAATACTACAACGAACTTGTCTAAGTACTGGCTAAAAATGCTATTCATTAAGAACATAAATGTGGCTAGTGCATTAGTGAGTCTGAAAGATATGACTACAAACTCATAGTGTCTGTATCTTATTTGAAAATATGTTTTGTTTATGTCCGGTTCCTTTATCCAAACTTGATGATAACCGGATCGTAAATCCAATTTTGAGAAGATCTTGGCTCCCCCAACTTGATCGAACAGATCATTTATCCATGGTAAGGAGTATTTGTTCTTAATGGTCACTTTGTTCAGTTGTCTATAATCGATACATAGTCTTAGAGTACTATATTTCTTTCTCACAAAGAGGACCGGTACTCCCCATGGCAAGACACTTGGTCTAATATACTCTTTATCCAACAATTCCTGTAATTGTATTTTTAATTCTATCAGTTCTGGTAGACTCATTCGGTAGGGTGCTTTTGAGATAGGGGATGAGCCGGGTAGTAAGTCTATGGAGAAGTTTATTTCTCTCCTAGGAGGCAATTCTGGTATCTCATCAACAAACATGTCTCTGAATTCACGTAGGATGGTGTAAATTTGACATCCCTTTCTAATACATTTCTTGAGTTGAATCGCTGAGACTTGTCTGACTGATACAGGTTTTGGTATGCCTTAGGCTGTTCTAACCATGCCAAAATTATCCCTATAGCTAAGTACCTTTGTATAAAAATCTAGTACTACTTTGTGTTGTTCCAACCATCTAAGTTGAACTCAAGATCAAAAATAAAGTTAACTACTTTTCTCTTAGTACCCGTTGCTAGTTGTACAAGCCAAGATTTTTCGTGTTTTTGTTTCTTAAGTTTATACAACTCTACTACATCGGGAGTAATATAACTTAATGTAGCTCCCGGGTCAATTAAAATATAAATTCGAGTGTCATGGATTTTACCTTCAATCTCTACCACCGAGGACTGGTGGTCAACTTGTCGACCATCTATGGCTGCATTTATCTGATGCAAGTTTTTGCCCATGTTACCCACTGTCGAGGCCTCCTGCAAATTGTTAACAACAATTCTATTTGCTGCAATTAAACATGGACAGTTCCTCCTTAGATGAGGTTCTCCACACTCCCAACACTTTAATGGATCGCGGGAGTTGTCCCCAAACTTATTCATTCCAAGGTTTACCAGTTTACCGCTACCTTGCGTATTTGGATGATTGGAGTGAAAATCCTTCCTTGGGAAACCTTTTGCTGCATTCTGATAAGGAGTTGGCTGGTATCTCTTATTCTGCTGGTTTATTCCATCTTGCTTCTTATCCTTCCAGGTCTTGGGAAACTCTACTCGATGTTATATTGTTCATAGCACATGCGTGCCTTTCTAAATGACTCACTCAAGGATTTGGGGTTGTCAAACTCAATTCTGTCCCTGTAGGACTGTGGTAAACAACTTAAGAATCATTGGATTTTTACCTTATCCTCCCGGATGTATGGTACGAACCTTAGTAGTTCCAGAAAATTATTTATAAGGTCATCCATTGTCATTCGTCTGAGTCGTAACTCATAAAATTATTTCATCTTCCTTTCATAATAGCTCTTAGAAAGGTATTGATTCTTAAAATACTTCTTGAAGTCGGACCATTCCAATTGTTTCTCCTTTAGGCCCTTGGTCAGTTTCAGGTCCTGCCACCAAATGCTAGGCTTTCCCTTCATATTGTAGATGGCCATTCTGACCTTCATGTTGCTGGAATAGTTGTAGATTTGGAAGTATTTTTTGATGTCCAACAACCATGCCTCGACTTCTTCTCATGTCTTGGACTCTCCATCAAAAGTAGCTTGTTTAATCTTTTTAAATTCTCCTTCAAGGTGGTCTCTTTGTTTTCTTTTCTTGTCTGGTATGGCTTTGTCTTCCACTGAAGGTGTCCCTTTAGATGAACTGTCTCCTTTTTCTGTTTTCGCACCAGAATTCTTGGAGGCCCTTTTTCTGACCTCTTCCTCAGGGTTATCATCTTTTGGGATTTTATTGGTTAATATAATACTCAACAAGACTTCATTTATCTCTTTCTTTTCCTGTTGTGCCTTCTTTAATTTTTCATTATCGGCCTTGAAAACCTGTAGTTCAACTATAAGGTTTCTCATTGTTTCCAACACCTTTGTGGGTGAGCTTCCATCACTGTTTTGTCTCAGATCTCCAGAAGGTCCTTGTTGTAGATTCTCTTCCATCCTGATTTCTGCACCTTCTTGAGCTGCCATTATTTAACACAAAACAGAAAAGATTTATGTTTGTAATTCACAAGATTTGTCAGTTTTCTCATAGATCAGAATATATATACTAAGCAATTAATGTGGCTCTGTTTAGGCCCAATGTTGTAACTTTTTCTCTGATACCATATGTAATATACCTCAAAAATCACCAATTTTTTTTTTCCCTAGCATAGATCAATTCCGTTTAAGCTTAGATTGTAAAAAAAAAAATAGGAATAATTCAATTCTGACCATAAGGGTATTATAACACCCATCTAATCTACTTCGAACAAAAAGCTTCTATGGGTAAAAAGAAAAATTCCCTCCATGATTTTGTTCCTTCCCTTATTCCCTGCACCCTTCTAGCATACTCAAAGTAAGAGGCCGATACGAACTTAGCTCGAAGGACCCTCTATTGTTCAGAGAGAGAAAAGCATATCACCCTGAAGTGTTCAGAGTGAGGTTGAGAGAAAAATTGTCTCGCAGGGGTCGAGATCCAGTGGAAAAATGCCAAATCTTCCTCGCCAGATATCTTTAGAATAACAAACGGTCATAAAATTGTCGGGAAAAGGACCGAAATCCAGTGGATCGTTAGATCCCATAGATCTGTGTGGAAGTTAAGGATGATCTATCAAAACTCAGGAGGGTAACGATCAGATGTCTTTAGAGGAACAAACGGTGGAAAATTCATCGGGAAAGTACCGAAATCCTGTGAATCGTCGGATCATAAAGTTTTATGCTGATGTTAAGGATGATCCTTCCCAATCTTGGGAGGGTAGAAACCGTTGGATGAGGAACCTCCGAAATGCGAAAAGGAATAGGTGGGACCCGCATTTTGAGGTTTTCCGGGTTTCGGACTTCACGAGTTCCAATACTCAAACATAAACTCACAACAACTTGCAAAATGAGAAAAGGGACGAGTGGGACTCGCCTTTCGGGGTTTCGGGGTTCGGAGTTTCGTGAATTTAAAGCCTAACCTCTACACCCCAGAACTCCCAAAACCGTGAAAAGTGAGAAAGAGGAAAGGTGGGACCCCCTTCGGTATTTTGGGATTCGGAATCCCGTGACTTCAAACGCCAAGCCTTTACACACCAGAACTTCCAAAATCGTGAAAAGTGAAAAAGAGGAAAGGTGGGACCCGTAATTTCAGGATTTTGAAACTCGGGGTTTCAGGGCTTTAAAAGTCAAACAGCAGCGCAAACTTATCCCGAAGCTTTGAAAAGGTAAGGTGGGACCTATAATTTAGGTATTTTGAAACTCGAGGTTTCGGGGTTTCAAATGTCAAACAACCACACAAGACATTTTCCAAAGTTCCAAAAAGGCGAAAGGGAAGTTGGACTAAGTGTTCCTGTCAAAAAGGTTAAGGAAATAAAATAAAAGAAACGCAAAGGGAGAGAGAGCTCCTACTGTAACTCTTCACACTACTTTCATAACTGATGTTCTTACTTTCATTCTGTGAGACAGTAGGTGTAGGAGGATTCAATATCCATTTACCTATCAGAATTTCAAAAGTTGAACTTCTGAGTTTTATACGCATATAATCTATAAAAGGGGGTACAATAGGGTAACAGTTTCTATAAAAGGTAACTCCTATTATATTCAATTAGAGCATCCTTTCATCAATGCATTAAACATCAACAATACTAGATCACTGCATCTATGTAAGTATATGACTAAGAATATCATTCCATCAGAGTTTGGTAATTGTAATTTGATGTTTTGAGGGATCTGAGTTTTGTTTCTTGGGGGTTTAACTACCGAGAGGACCTGCCCTATTGACGTTAAGCTCCTCCTTTCCTTAATTATAGGAATATAAATTACAGGTGCATCCATCTAGCATTTTACTCACAGGAGGAACAATTTTCCAAAGTGTGGATGTTTATTCCAAACTTCACGATGACATATAGATTAAAACTACAAAAGGACTTCATCTTCCACAACTAGTAACTCTACTTCGGCAGATAGATATGAACATTCTAGTAGACGAATTACAACTATATATATATATATATATATATTTCCTTCACATAAATTTCTTATGACGAACATAAACAAAGAAAAGGAATCGTTGCAGTTCTATTTTTTAATCAAATACAATGCATCATATATCAAATCATTCAACAGAGAATGGAAACTATTCTAGTTCAGATTTATAGGATACATGACATCGGATGAAAATATAGCCATTCATAATAAAAAGGAATAGATCAACATATCTGAATCCAATCAGCAGGAAGACAAAGGGAATGGCCACGTTCCTCCCAACTATAGAACAGGGCAGACAAATCTACTTGCTCGATTCAACCCCTAGCCTGACCATGAATCCATGAGGGCGAACTTGGAAACTCCTCCTCAGTAGTGTCCTTCAATTCCAGCAGTTCTCCTCTTGCCTCACACTTACTCAACAGTGTTCATAACAACAAGAAAATTATGTTTCAGCAAGATCCTCTTGCCTCACACTCAATCCACAGTGTTCATAACAGCAAGAGAGCTGAGGAATCCTTTCCTAGCATACTTGGCAGCATCCTACCTCCTCGCATATGCTATATATATATATTCTTGCCTAGGTCTTTTCCCTCCTTTGGGGATTTTCGCATCTTTCTTAATCCTTGATTTTCAGGGGCTTCCAGTGTCAAAATATCTGATTTTGTGCTTGTAATCATCAGCCTAGAGGCAGTTCCAACTTGTTCCCCACTCATGGAGTCATGGTCAGCTGATTTTAACATCGTTGTTCCATTTGTCCTCCTGCAGTTAATATAATTATTCTGTTGTGATAAAAGTGTCATAGTCAAACAGTTAGTTGGGTCCAAACAGATCTCTGCCCAACATTCACAATAATTAAATACAATTATTAAATTCAAAATTCAAAATTTCCATAAATGGCAAAAATTTTCCAGATTCGAATTTGCCAAAAACAGAAATAAATTTCCAACACATAAAAATAAAAATATTTATTTATTTGGGGATGTCACATGAGTGGCCCCAAATTTATCAGTAATATCTATACTTCTCCACCACCTATCAACTCTTGGGTACATGTGTGAATGACACCAATTTTCATATTCGGGACGGTCTGTTATGCCATGTGGGCCATCTCACTGTTCCTACAAGCAAGCGAGGGTGAAAAGATGATTTGGGAGGCTCATTATAGCCGGATGGCAGGACATTTTGGCATGGAGAAAACTATACACTCCTCTTCCTACTATAATAAGAAAGGCTTATACATCGTTCTTCCTACTCCCAAAAGGCCTTGGGGATCCATCTCCATGGATTACAAGTCTGACCTTTCATCCACCAAGCAAGGAACTTATTGTGTGTTTTTGATGGTTGATTCGTTTTCAAAGATGGCCATTCTAACAACCTGCAAGAAGACCATCACAGCGGTAGATACTTCCAACCTCTTCTTCAAACGAGTGTGGGTCCATTTTGGGATACCACATACCATCATATCCAATCGGGACAACAGGTTCCTGAGCACATTTTTTTCAAGTCTCTGGTCACTGTTGGACACCAAGGTCACTAAATCCACTCCCTTCCACCCTACAATCGATGGCCAAACAGAGGTCGTGAAACATAGGGTTTAGAGTAACATATCTGGACTATCTTGCGGAGAAAACAAAGGGAACAACCATGTTCCTCCCAACCGTAGAACCGAGCAGCCACAATTTCTTGCTCGATTCACCCCCTAGCCTGACCATGAGTCCATAAGGGCGAACCTGGAAATCCCTCTGCAACATAGTCCTTCAATTCAGTCCTCTTTCCTTACCTCACACTTTTCCAGTGTTCATAACAGCAAGTGGAAAAAAAAACAAAAAAAAAACTAGACTCTTTCCTCCAGCATACTTAGCAGTGTCCTGCCTCCTCACATATGCTTATTTGTAACTTGCCTAGGTATTTTCCCTTCCTTGGGAATTTCCAAAGCTTCCTAAATCTCTGATTTTCAGGGGCTTCCAAAGGCCAAATCACTAATTTTCCACTTGTAGAAATCAGCCCAGGGATAGTTCCAACAGGTTCCCCACTCATGGAGTCATGGTCAGCTACTTGTAACATGGTTGTTACATTTGTCTTCCTGCAATCAATATAATATATTATGTTTTTAAAAAATGTCATTGTCCAATATCTAGTTGGGAAAAAATCATATCTCTACCCAACAGTCAAAATCATTTATTACAACTATACAATTCGAAATTCAGAATTTCCATAAATGGCAAAAATTTTCCAATTTCGAATTTACTAAAAACAGAAATAAATTTCCAACAATTTTAAATTTTCAAAATATTTTTATTTCCTTTATTTTTGGGGGGGATGTCACACCCCCCTTCTTTGTCTTGCACCCATTGTTCAATGTGGAGCTCCTTAGACCATATTTTCACCCTTATTGGACACCTCAAAGATCGCAAAATAGTTGACACTAACATAGCTCAAGCTTAACTGCATGGAACAAGAATCCACTGATAAGATAGTGGAAACACAGGTCAAGGGTACTCACCAGTAGAGGATCCAGCTTTATCAAGTTGTCCTGCACCAAGGCAAGTGGCTCACCTAGGGCCAAATTCAATAGAAGTTTCCTCATATGATGGGGGTACTGTAATGTACCTTAAATTTATCATAAAAAAAATAAATTCTTTTGGTACATTATTTACCATTTTCTTCGTTTAATCAAATTGTATAACAGGTATTTCCATTTTGCTTTGAATAATTTCATACTAACTTAACATTTCTGAGAGAGGTTCCCAACGATTACAAGTATTTCTTCAACTGATATGTTTTTATGTAGCTACTAATACAATACATGTATCCACCTATATACTAGGATTCAAGTCTTTAGGTCTCTTGTTAAACGATCGGGCTAATTATATTTTTTGCCTACAAGTTTATATTTCTGAGAATTAATACTGGCACTCTTACCTAGGTGTGTCGACATCATAATTCAATTCCTTATCGTAGTACGTATTAGGAACAGGTTAAGGATATTAATGATGGTTTATGAGTTGTTTCAAAGTTCTTTTCTTGATGACTTCATTTTAGTTATGATACAATTAGTCTCCACCATAACGATCTTAACCTCGACCAATTAGGCACAATTCTTTGCGTAACTAAAATAACTAAACCTCCTCTTCTTTTTGGGGTAATGGAAGTATAACTCAAATGACAATAGTTTAGCGACCGATTAGTTTCACTGGACATTCATGGATTGACTGTTATTAACTTCGTATCTTCAGCATCAAGGGAGATGGATGTACCTATCATGAGGAGTTAAGGCTCTGTTCTGAAACTAATTAGGGTCCTCTTAATCATCAGTCCGGATGACCCTCCCACCTTTTCTTCCCAATCTTGGCACACCAACTTTTCGCTAGCACATGGATTGTACCTTATGTGTTATAAAGAACGATACTCATCCCTCTTAGGTTTTGGCGGTCTCTCTTATTCCCTTGTGACTCCGAAGAAGAGGGTTTTGTATTATTCATTCCTCCATAGGGAAAGGCTACCGCCTCTGTGGCAAAATTTGGTGAATTCGACGACAACAACCGACTACCTGGTAAGTTTTCTAAGGGAACTGTTGTGTCTCAAATTCGAAAACAGAGTTCACTTCTTGGTTCAAAGAAAACCTTTACTTCCTGTAACCTTTACTGTGATTTTAAAGGACCCCTTTACTCCCAATGGTTATCTTTGGAGTCTATGCATTCTTTTTATTTCTGGTATCGCTTGTAGAAGAGGTTTCCCGCTGTATCTAAGAATCACTACTCTTTACCTCTATAAAACTAAAGTCATACCTCACATCTATTGTTTGTGTCTCGTAGGATTATTTTTGGTTCATTCCTTTTTGTTTAACCTGTGACTAGTAACTGTGTTTAGGAGTAACTCAGAGTTCATAAGAGTCTATTCTTACGCCGTGTAAGGGTTCCAGGAAAAAAATAGGGTCAAGCCTGATTTCTTAATGTCTTTGTTTCTCCTCTGTGACTAATGCATATTATTTGTAGTAAGGTGGTGGTTTACCGAGAGTTTATCTCTTACTAAGTTAGAGTACCTTTTGCGAGAACTTATATTGACTTTGCGTATGGTGCCTTTCCTTATATGCTTCGTTTTTGTTCGTAAAGGGTTTTTAATGAAAGATTTAACTCTTGAAATCGCAAAGCTATTTTATTTTTCAAAATAATTGTTAAATTTCGTATAAATGGAATTCTCTGTATTAATGGTGGGACTCTGGCTGTTGCGAGGGTAAACACCATAAGTTCTAGGGACCATCCTCCCCTCGGCCAAGGTCAATTATAGGACAAGGGCACTACAACTGGTGGATGTTGAGTTTTGGCTCCTAAGTTAAGTATCCACAAGCCTAGCTATGGTTATCAATATTTCTTTCGATTCTAGGTTTATAGTCTCACTATGTATTTTACTAAAGTTTTTCTGTGATGACAAAAATGAAGGTATGCCCACTTCACGGCGCTAGGAATGGCCTCTACCCATTATGACAAAGGTACTCGGGTTCTGAATAGTGGCTCTCAACTTGCTTATTAATTTCAAAGCATGGAGGTCATGACTCTGTTCATAGCTTTCTATTATTGAACGTAACTTTTCCCACGCTCCGATTTCCTATGTTGGATGTCTGAGGGTTAAACCCTGATTTTTTTTTGTTTTTAAATGTCCATTTAAGGAGATATGTACAGTCAAGTGTGATGTAGGGGAATGTATGATATTCAAATACTAGAAATCGACGAAAACAGATCTAAGTTTACTGTCTGGGAAATCTTAAAATCTGTTAAGCTTAGTATTGAAGGGACCTTATTTTCTATTTGAAGAAAAGTTTTCGGGGTAGTTTGTCCTCGACGTTCTGTATATTATTGCTATAACTAATGTAATCGAGAATCTCTATGTAAGTTACAATAACCATCATTTCTTGATTTTATTAATGTATGTATCATTAGTCTCTTGTTAACGCAATTCTTATTTTGAATTTACCCCAAAGGCGATCGTTCAACAACAAGGTTTTGCATCTGTGTCTTGTAGATTCTTGTCTTTCAACCAATTGCATCTTCAAAATAGATTGCATTAACCCTCTAATTTCCTAAAATAGTTTTCTGGAAAAACTGTGAAGTAATTTGAAGGGTATCCTAAATCTTACAATTGTTTGTACGAGGTGTAGTAATGCTACAACCATGATCTCAAAATTCTTTTCTTTCTCTCAGCGTGCCTCACGACATAGTCAAATTGGAAATACCCTACCATTGCTCAAAACCTATAGAAGATGTGTCATATGATGATAATGTATTAGCGAAAACTCTATTCACTTTCCTGTAGTAGGATACTAGCATGTATAACCTTCCAACCGGGTAAAAGGAATTTTTATAATTATATCATTAAGTTTAGGGTAAACTTGATCCCTTGGTTATGTTTGTTCCCCTATGTTTCATTAATCTGGTTCTATCCAAGTTCGACCATATATATATAATTTCGTCTAGAAATTAAATTGCAGAATTAAATATGTGCTCACAATAGATTTGTTCGTTCAAGTTCATTGATACATATTCGATTCTACTTAAAGTTTGAATTTCAGGAAAAAATTCGAGAACTAAATCCTACAATTTGTTTGCTTACTCTATGAGGATATCAAATATTTTATATTTACACACAGGTTCTAAATTCATAGTAGAGGTTATCAGGGGATGATTTTAGAAATGATTTGTTAACTATTCCGTAGCAAAGTGGAATATATTTTCATGAAATCGCATAGACTTTGTCCAGCTTATTGAACGCATACCATTTTTAATGATTTCACTATATCAGTAACTAATTCATCCCACAGAGACAGAAATACTGAAATTTAGATACAGTAAATAACTTACAATAGTTATATGATCATTAAAACAGATATTGGGAACCCTTTCAGTTCAGTTTTAACATGTACAATGCATCAGATATAAAATCATTCAAACAAATAAGGATTAGAATAGCATATCTGAACTAAACTCACGGGAAGACAAAGGGAACATCCACATTCCTCCCAACTGTAGAACCGAGCAGCGAAGATCACTTGCACGGTTCACCCCCTAGCCTGACCATGAGTCCATGAGGGCGAACTTGGAAATTCCTCTGCAACATTGTACTTCAATTCAGTAGATCCCCCTTTCCTCGCACTCATTTAGTGTTCATAACAACAACGAAAAAAATTCAATAGTCTCTTTCCATAATGTACCTCAAAAATCACCAAAAAAATAAATAAAGTTCCCTGGCATAAATCAATTTTGTTTAAGCTTAGATTGTAAAAAAAAACAGGAATGATTCAATTCTAACTGTAAGGATATTATTACACCCATCTAGTCTACTTTGAACATAAAGCTTCTATGGGTAAAATGAAAAAGTCCCTCCATGGTTTTGTTCCTTCCCTTATTCCCTACACCCTTCCATCATACTGAAAGTAAGAGGGCGATATGAACTTAGCTCGAAGGAGCCTCTGTTGTTCAGAGAGAGAAAAGGATATCACCTTGAAGTGTTAAAAGTGAGGCTGAGAGCAGAATCGTCTCGTAGGGGTCGAGATCCAGTGGAAAAATGCCAAATATTCCTCGCGAGATATCTTTAGAAGAACGAACGGTGATAAAATTGTTGGTAAAAGGATCGAAATCCAGTGGATCGTTAGATCCCATAGATTTGTGCGGAAGTGAAGGATAATCTATCAAAACTCAGGAGGGTAACGAGTAGATGTCTTTAGAGGAACGGATGGTGGAAAATTCATCGAGAAAGTACCGAAATCTGATGAACCATCGCATCATAAAGTTCTACACTGATGTTAAGGATGATCCTTCCCAAGCTTAGGAGGGTAGCAACCGTTGGATGAGGAACCTCTGAAATGCTAAAAGGAACATTTGGGACCCGCATTTCGAGGTTTTCAGGGTTTCAAACTTTGTGAGTTCCAATACTCAAGCATCAACTCACAACAACTTGCGAAATGAGAAAAGGGACGAGTGGGACCCACCTTTTGGGGTTTTGGGGTTCGGAGTTTCATTAATTCAAAGCCTAACCTCTACACCCCAGAACTCCCGAAATCGCAAAAATTCAAAAAGAGGAAAGGTGGGACCCCCTTCGGGATTTCAGAATTCGGAATCACGTGACTTCAAATGTGAAGCCTTTACACACCAGAACTTTCGAAATTGTGAAAAATGAAAAAGAGGAAAGGTGGGACCCGTAATTTTGGGATTTCGAAACTCGGGGTTTCGAGGTTTCAAAAGTCAAACACGAGCGCAAACATATCCCAAAGCTCCGAAAAGGTAAGGTGGGACCTGTAATTTCAGGATTTCGGAACTCGGGGTTTCAAATGTTAAACAACTGCACAAGACATTTCCCGAAGTTCCGAAAAGGCGAAATGGAAGTTGGACTAAGTGTTCCTGTCAAAAAGGTTAAGGAAATAAAAAAAAAATGCAAAGGGAGAGAGAGCTCCTACTATAACTCTTCACACTACTTTCATAACTGATGTTCTTACTTTCATTCTGTGAGACAGTAGGTGTAGAAGGATTCAATATCCGTTTACCTATCAGAATTCTGAAAGTTGAACTTTTGAGTTTTATACGCATATAATCTATAAAAGGGGGTACAATAGGGTAACAGTTTCTGTAAAAGGTAACTCCTATTATATTCAGTTAGAGCCTCCTTTCATCAATGCATTAAATTTCAACAATACTAGATCGGTGCATCTATGTAAGTATATGACTAAGAATATCATTCCATCAGAGTCTGGTAATTATAATTTGATGTTCCGAGGGATCTGAGTTTGGTTTCCTGGGGGTTTAACTACCGAGAGGACTTTCCCCATTGACGTTAAGATCCTCCTCTCCTTACTTATAGGAATATAAATTACAGGTGCATCCATCTAGCATTTTACTCACATGAGGAACAATTTTCCAAAGTTTGGATGTTTATTCCTAACTTCACAACGATAGACAGATTAAAACTACAAAAGGACTTCATCTTCCACAACCAGTAAGTCTACTTCGGCAGATAGATATGAACATTCCAGCAGACAAATTCCAACTATATATATATATATATATATATATATATATAAATTTCCTTCACATAAATTTCTCATGATGAACATAAACAAAGAAAAGGAATCGTTGAAGTTCCATTTTTTAATCAAATACAATGCATCAGATATCAAATCATTCAATAGAGAATGGAAACTATTCTAGTTCAAATTTACAGGATACATGACATCAGAAGGAAATATAGCCATTCATAATAAAAAGGGATAGATCAACATATCTGAATCCAATTTGTTGGAAGAAAAAGGGAATGGCCACGTTCCTCCCAACCGTAGAAGAGGGCAGCCAAATCTACTTGCCCAATTCACCCCCTAGCCTGACCAAGAATCCATGAGGGCGAACTTGGAAACTCCTCCTCAACAATGTTCTTCAATTCCAATAGTTCTCCTCTTTCCTCACACTTACTCAACAATGTTCATAACAGCAAGACAATTCTGTTTCAGCAAGATCCTCTTGCCTCACACTCAATCTGCAGTGTTCATAACAACAAGAGAGCTCAGGAATCCTTTCCCAACATACTTGGCAGTGTCCTACCTCCTCGCATATGCTATATATATATATATATATATATATATATATATATATATATATATAT
>JZKD02S1729305.1:106054-119718 GCA_000966675.3 Picea glauca
AAAGGTAGTTCCAACTTTTTCCGCACTCATGGAGTCATGGTCAACTGATTTTAACATGGTTGTTCCATTTGTCCTCCTGCAGTTAATAGAATTATTATTTTGTGATACAAGTGTCATATTCAAATAGTTAATTGGGTCCAAACAGATCTTTTTCCAATAGTCACAATAATTAAATACAATTATTAAATTCGAAATTCAGAATTGCCATAAATGGAAAAAAAATTCTAGATTCGAATTTGCCAAAAACGGAAATAAATTTCCAGCACATAAAAATAAAAATATTTATTTTTTGGGGGATGTCACACTTTCCCAACATACTTGGCAACGTCCTGTCTCCTCACATATGCTTATTTATTCATTTTCCTAGGTCCTTTTTCCCTCCCTTGGGAATTTTCACATCCTTCGAAATCTCTGATTTTCAGTGGTTGCCAATGGATAAATCACCGATTTGCCACTTGTAAAAATCATCCTTGGGGTAGTTCCAACATGTTCCACACTCATGGAGTCATGGTCAACTAATTTTAACATGGTTGTTCCATTTGTCCTCCTGCAATCAATATAAAATATTTTGTTTTTATACAAGTGTCATTGTCAAATAGTTAGTTGAGTCAAATCAGATCTCTTCCCAATAGTCATAATAATTTATTACAAATATCAAATTCAAAATTTGGAATCGCCATAAATGGAAAAACTTTTCCAAATTCGAATTTACTAAAACCGGAATAAATTTCCAAAAGTTTTAAATTTCAATATATATATATATATATATATATATATATATATATATATATATATTCTGGTATGTCACATCCTTTCCCCCTTCAGTAGAACACTGTCCTCAGTGTTTGTTCCTTTCTTGGAAAAAGATTGGATGAGATTTCCACAAATCTCCCTCCAATTCCCACATGGCCTCCTCAAGACTAAAGTGCTTCCATTGCACCATTACTTGAGCAACGAATCTGTTTCAAAGTGTTATTTCTCTCCGGTCCAGAATGCGTAGGGGTTCCACCTAGATCTCACCTTCGGGTTCCACCTGTACCAAGTTCCAATCAATCATATGAGTGGGGTTGTGAATAGACTTTTTCAACAAAGAAACATGAAATACATTATGAATTCTTATATTGGTTGGAAGTGCAAGTTGATATGCTACAGGTCCAATTCGAGCTAGTATCTCGAAGGGCCCGCAAAACCTGGGTGCCAACTTGGCACAGTTTCCTAACTTCAATGAGATTTTTCAGGCTTTGACCTTCAAGTACACATGGTCTCCCGCTTGAAATTCTAAGTGTCTTCTTTTCTGATCTACATAGCTCTTCTGCTTGTCTTGTGCTTCCTTCAAGTTTTGTTGTACCTTTCTTACCATGTTATCTATTTCTTGGAGCATGTTTAGTCCAACCATGAGTCTGTCAGTCGGGTTATCCCATCTAATTGGAGTCATACACTTTCTGTCATACAGTAATTCAAAAGGGCTCAATTTTGCTAAAGTTTGGTACCCATTGTTATATGCAAATTCTACTAAGTGTATATAGTCCTCCCACTTGTTCGGTTTTGTCCTTACATACATGCATAGCATATCCTCTATGATTTGGTTTTTCCTTTTGGTTTGTCCATCCGTTTGTGGATGATAACTCGTATGAGTTTATCAATTACAACTATGATAGAATCATTTTGTTTCTGAGTTTTAGGAAAACCTGTTATAAAGTCTAGCGATATGGTCTCCCATTTCCATTCTGGGACTGGTAATGGCTGTAATAGGCTAGTTCGATGCTGGTGCTTGGCCTTAACCTGCTGACAATATTGGTACCTAGCCAAGTATTATGTTGTTTCACCCTTCATATTAGGCCAATAAAATAGTTTCCTAAGTGTTGTTATCATTTTATGGTAACCTAGGTGGCCAGAATATGGTTTCTTATGCACTTCGTCCAAGACTGTTAATTTTAACACTACTGAATCTGGTATGTAAAGTCTGTTCTTAAATCGTAGCAGTCCCTTCTTGTCGATACTTAGATCTGGTTTATATGAGTTTGTGGTATTGGTTTGTACTTCTTCCATTATCTTAGTGTAGTTTTCTTCATTAATACCTGCCATCCTTATTCTTTGTTCCAGATCACTTTCTGCCCTACTGATAATTATCTTAAATAACCCATGTACTCTTTTGCTTAAA
This sequence comes from Picea glauca, assembly GCA_000966675.3. NCBI lineage: Eukaryota > Viridiplantae > Streptophyta > Pinopsida > Pinales > Pinaceae > Picea > Picea glauca. Next base: position 108,216 of record JZKD02S1729305.1, read on the forward strand.
GAGTCTGCTACTTTATTTTCATTGTCCTTGATATGTCTCACCTCGAATTTGAATTTTCTCAAGAAGGATAACCACCTTTCTTGTCTTGCATTAAGATCTGGTTGGTTAAACAGATATTTTACCTTGCTATTATCCGTTAATAATAGGAATTTTCTTCCTATTATGTAGTGTCGTCACATATTTAAGGCGTGTATTACTGCTGCTAATTCTAAGTCATGAGTGACATAATTTCGCTCGTGTTCTTTTAATTTCCGGGAATCATAACAAATAACATGTCCTTCGTGAGTTAGGACACCACCGAGTCCTTCTTTACTTGCATCAAGACATACGGTGAAGTCTTTATCTGAGTCTACTACTTTCAATATGGGTGCAGTTGTCAATAATTCCTTTAGTTTGTTGAAGATGTCTTGACATGTCTCTGACCAGTTAAACCTGGTTCCTTTCTTCTGTAATGATGTGATAGGGTAGGCTATCTTGGAAAACCCTTCTATAAACCTACAGTAATATCCGATGATTCCCATGAATGACCGTATATCCGCTACATCTTTAGGTACAGGCCATTCCATAATGGATTTTGTCTTTTTCGGGTCTACGGCAATGCCCTCTACTGAAATTACATGTCCTAGATATTGTATTTATTTTTTATATAAGTCACACTTGTCAAATTTGGTGTATAGTTTGTTCTTTCTCAATGTTTGCAGAACTATTCTTAAGTGTTCCTCATGTTCCTCCTCCATTTTTGAATAGACCAGGATATCGTCGATAAATACTACTACGAATTTTTCCAAGTACTGACTAAAAATACTGTTCATTAGGCACATAAACATGGATGGTGCGTTAGTGAGTCTGAAAGGTATGACTAGGAACTCGTAGTGTCCATATATTGTCTAAAATCCTGTTTTGTTTATGTCCTCGTCTTTTATCTGAACTTGATGATAACCAGATTGTAAATCCAACTTTGAAAAGATCTTGGCCCCACCTACTTGATCGAACATATCATTTATCCTTGGTAAGGGGTACTTGTTCTTAATAGTCATTTTGTTCAGTTGTATATAATCGATACATAGTCTTAGAGTACCGTCTTTATTTTTCACAAAGAGGACCGGTGCCCCCTAAGGTGAGACACTTGGTCTAATATATTTCTTGTCCAACAATTTCTATAATTGTATTTTTAATTATGTCAGTTCTGATAGACTCATTCGGTAAGGCGCTTTTGAGATAGGGGTTGAACTGGGTAGTAGGTATATGGAGAAATTTATTTCCCTTCAAGGGGGTAATTTTGGTATCTCATCCACGAACATGTCCCTGAAATCACGTAGGACAGCAAAGTCTTCTAACTATGGCTTATCTTCTTTTTCTGCTAGATTCGTCACTTGGATGGCATAAACTTGACATCCCTTTCTCATACATTTCTTTAGTTGCATCGCTGAAATTTGTAGGACTGTGGTAAGCACCTTAAAAATCGTTGGATTTTTAGCTTATCCTCTCGGATGTATGGTACAAACCTTAATAGTTCTAGAAATTTGTTTATAAGGTCCTCCATCATCATATGTCTGAGTTCTAACTTGTAAAATGATTTTGTCTTCCTTTCATAATAATTTTCAAAAAGGTATTGTTTCTTGAAATACTTCTTAAAGTCAGACCACTCCAACTGTTTCTCCTTTAGGCCCTTGGCCAAATTCATATCTTGCCACCATATACTGGCCTTCCCTTTCAGATTGTAGATGGCCATCCTAACCTTCATGTTGTTGGAATAGTTGTAGATTTGGAAGTACCTTTTGATGTCCAACAGCCATGCCTTTGCTTCTTCTCCTCTCCTGGATTCTCCATCAAAGTTAGTTGGTTTAATATTTTTAAATTCTCCTTCAAGGTGGTCTACTTGCTTTCTTTTTCTGTCCATTATAGTTTTATCTTCATCTAGGGGTGTTCCTTCAGACAGACTATCTCCTTTTTCTGTTTCTAGTCCTGAGTTCTTGGAGGCTCTCTTGTTGACTTCTTCGTCGTTATTATTGTACTTTAGGCTTTTATTGGTCACTATACTACGCAACAAGAATTCGTTTATCTCTTGCTGTACCTGTTGTGCCTTCTTCAATTTTTCATTGTCGGCTTTAAAAATATGCAGTTCAACAATAAAATTCCTCATTGTTTCCAACACTTCTGTGGGTGAGCTTCCGTCACTGTTATTCCTTGTATCTCCGGGGGGTCTTTGCTGTGGATTTTCATCCATCCTATTTTTTGCATTGTCCTGAGCTGCCATAATTAATCACCAAAACAGAAAGAGCTTTCTGTCTATAACACAAAGATTTATTATTTTTTATATAAAACTAAATATCTATTAAGCAACTAAAGTGGTCCTGTTCAGGCCTAGTGTTGTAACTTTTTGCTTTGATACCATATGTAATGTACCTCAAATTTATCATAATTTTTTTTTTCGGTACATTATTTACCATTTTCTTCGTTTAATCAAATCATATAACGGGTATTTCCATTTTTCTTTGAATAATGTCATACTAACTTAACATTTGTGAGAGAGGTTCTCAATGATTACAAGTATTTCTTCAACTCATATGTTTTTATATAGCTAATAATATAATACATGTATCCACCTATATACTAGGATTCGAGTCTTTAGGTCTCTTGTTAAACGATCGGGCTAATTAGATTTTTTGCGTACAGGTTTATACTTCTGAGAATTAATATTGGCACTCTTACCTAGCTGTGTTGACATCAAAATTCAATTCCTTATCATAGTATGTATCAAGAACAGGTTAAGGATATTAATGATGGTTTATGAGTTGTTTCAAACTCCTTTTCTTGATGGCTTCATTTTAGTTATGATACAATTAGTCTCTACCATAATGATCTGAACCCCAACCAATTCTGCACAACTCTCTGTGTAACTAAAATAAATAAACCTCCTCTTCCTTTTGGGGTAACAAAAAGATAACTCAAATGACAATAGTTTAGCAACTAATTAGTTTCACTGGACATTCATGGATTGACTGCTATTAAATTCGTATCTTCGGCATCAAGGGAGATGGATGTACCTGTCAGGATGAGTTAAGGCTCTGTTCTGAAATTAATTAGGCTCCTCTTAATCATTAGTCCCGATGACCCTCCCACCTGTTCTTCCCAATCCTGGTGTGCCAAATTTTCCCTAGCACATGGATTGTACCTTCCGTGTTGTAAAGAACGGTACTCGTCCCTCTTAGGTTTTGGCAGTCTCTCTTCTACCCTTGTGACTCCGAAGGAAAGGGTTATGTATTATGCATTCTTCCATAGGGAAAGGCTACTGCCTCTATGGAAAACTTTGGTGAAGTCGATGGCAACAACCAACTACCTGGTAAGTTTTCTAAGGGAATTGTCATATCTCAAATTCAAAAACAGAGTTCACTTCTTGGTTCAAAGAAAATCTTTACTTCCTATAACCTTTACTGTGATTTTAAAGGCCCCCTTTACTCCCGACGGTTATGCTTGGAGTCTACGCATTCTTTTTACTTCGGGTATCGGCTATAGAAGAGGTTTCCCGCTATATTCGAGAGTTTCTACTCTTTACTTTTGTAAACCTAAAGTCATACCTCGTGACTACTATTTGTGTCCCGTGGGATTATTTCTGGTTCATTCCTTTTTTTTTACCCTGTGACTAGTAACTATGTTTGGGAGTAACTTAGATTAGTTCATAAGAGTCTATTCTTACACCGTGTAAGGCTTCCAGGACAAAAATAGGGTCAAGCCTCACTCTTAACGTCTATGTTTCTCCTCTATGACTGATGCATATTATTTGTAGTAAGGTGGTGGTTTACCGGGATTTTATCTCTTACTAAGTTAGAGTACCTTTCGCGAGAACTTCTATTGACTTTGTGTATGGTGCCTTTCCTTATATTCTTTGTTTCTATTCATAAAGGGTTTTAAATGAAAGATTTAACTCTTGAAATCACAAAGCTATTTTATTTTTCAAAATAATTGTTAAAATTCATATAAATGGAGTTCTTTGTATTAATGGTGGGTGTGACATCCCCCAAAAATAAATATTTTTATGTGCTCAAAATTTATTTCCGTTTTTGGCAAATTCAAATCTGAAATTTTTTTGCCATTTATGGAAATTTCGAATTTTGAATTTGATAATTGTATTTAATTATTGTGATTGTTGGGCAAGGATCTGTTTGGAACCAACTAACTATTTGACTATGAAACTTGTATCACAATAGAATAATTATATTAACTGTAGGAGGACAAATGGAACAACCATGTTAAAATCAGCTGACCATGACTCCATGAGTGGGGAACAAGTTGGAATTGCCTCTGGGATGATGATTACAAGTGGAAAATAAGAGATTTGGCTATTGGAAACCCCTGAAAATCAGGGATTAAGAAAATCTATGAAAATCCCCAATGGAGGGAAAAGACCTAGGCAAAAATGGATAAATAGCATATGCGAGGAGGCAGGACGCTGCCAAGTATGCTAAGAAAGGATTCCTGAGCTCTTTTACTGTTATGAACACTGCAGATTGAGTGTGAGGCAAGAAGAGCTTTCTAAAATAGAATTGTCTTGTTGTTATGAACATTGTTGAGTAACTATGAGGCAAGAGGAGAACTGTTGGAATTGAAGGACACCGTTGAGGAGGAGTTTCCAGGTTCACCCTCATAGATTCATGGTCAGGCTAGGGGGTGAATCAGGAAAGTAGATTTGGCAGCCTTGTTTTATGATTGGGAGGAACGTGGCCGTTCCCTTTGTCTTCTTGCGGATTGGATTCAAATATGTTGATCTGTCCCTTTTTATTATGAATGGCTATATTTTCATCCGACGTCATGTATCCTGTAAATCTGAACTAGAATAGTTTCCATTCTCTGTTGAATGATTTGATATCTAATGCATTGTATTTGATTAAAAAATGAAACTGCAATGATTCCTTTTCATTTTTTATGTTAGTTATGAGAAATTTATGTGAAGGAAATCCGTATATATATATAGTTGTAATTCGTTTGCTGGAATGTTCATATCTATCTGCCGAAGTAGAGTTACTATTTGTCGAAGATGAAGTCCTTTTGTAGTTTTAATCTGTCTGTCGTCGTGAAGTTTGGAATAAACATCCAAACTTTGGAAAATTGTTTCTCCTGTGAGTAAAATGCTAGATGGATGCACTTGTAATTTATATTCCTATAAGTAAGTAAGGAAATGAGGAGCTTAGCGTCAATAGGGCAGGTCCTCTCGGTAGTTAAACCCCCAGGAAACCAAAGTCAGATCCCTCAGAACATCAAATTATAATTACCAAACTCTGGTGGAATGATATTCTTAGTCATATACTTACATATATGCACTGATCTAGTACTGTTGACATTTAATGCATTAATGAAAGGAGGCTCTAAGTGAATATAATAGGAGTTACCTTTTACAGAAATTGTTACCCTATTATACCCCCTTTTATAGATTATATGCGTATAAAACTCAGAAGTTCGACTTTCAGAATTCTGATAGGTAAACGGATGTTGAATCCTTCTACACCTACTGTCTCACAGAATGAAAGTAAGAACATCAGTTATGAAAGTAGTGTGAAGAGTTAGAGTAGGAGCTCTCTCTCCCTTTGCGTTTGTTTTTTTTATTTCCTTAACCTTTTTGACAGGAACACTTAGTCCAACTTCCCTTTCACCTTTCGGAGGTTCGTGTATATTGATGTATGGATTTTGAACTCATGAAGTTTCAAACCCCAAAACCCCGAATTCTGAAACCCTGAAATACGGGTCCCACCTTTACCTTTTCGAAGCTTCGGGAAATGTCTTGCGCGGTTGTTTGACATTTGAAACCCCGAAACCCCGAGTTCCGAAATCCCAAAATTACGGGTCTCACCTTACCTTTTCGGAGCTTCGGGATATGTTTGCGCTGTTGTTTGACTTTTCGCGATTTCCGAAGTTCTGGTGTGTAAAGGCTTGGTGTTTGAAGTCACGGGATTCCGAACCTCGAAATCTCGAAGGGGGGTTCCACCTTTCCTCTTTTTCACTTTTCGCGATTTCAGGAGTTTTGGGGTGTAGATGTTAGGCTTTGAATTTACAAAACTCTGAAAACTGAAACTGTGAAAGGTGGGTCCCACTCGTCCCTTTTCTCACTTCGCAAGTCACTGTGAGTTGACGTTCGAGTATTGGAAGTCGCGAAGTCCGAAACCCTGAAAACCTTGAAATGTGGGTCCCATCTATTCCTTTTCACATTTCAGAGGTTCGTATACGCTGTGGTTTTGGCACTTTGAAACATGAAACCCCGAACCCCGAAACCCCGACGTGCTATCTTTTTGCGATTCGGGAGTTCTTGGGTGTTGTTTTTTTGTTTTTGTTTTGGATTTTGATTAAAAGCGCGGGGTCCGGAATGGGATGGTCCTTTGGCGGGCCCCTCCTCCAACGTGGCAACTCCGAGTGGGCGGAAATCTGAAGAACGATATCAACGACTCCTATTGTTCCTCATCCAACGGTTGCTACCCTCCTAAGCTTGGGAAGGATCATCCTTAAAATCAACGTAGAACTTTATGATCGGACGGTTCACGGGATTTCGATACTTTCTCGATGATTTTTCCACCGTTCATTCCTATAAAGACATATGATCGTTACCCTCCTAAGTTTTTATAGATCATCCTTAACTTCCACATAGATCTATGGAATCTAACGATCCATTGGATTTCGATCCTTTTCCCAACAATTTTATCACCGTTCGTTCTTCTAAAGATATCTGGCGAGGAAGATTTGGCATTTTCCCACTGGATTTCGACCCGTGTGAGATGATTTTTCTCTCAGCCTTTCTCTAAACACTTCAAGGTGATATCCTTTTCTCTCTCTGAACAACAGAGGCTCCTTCGAGCTAAGTTCGTATTGCCCTCTTACTTTGAGTATGCTGGAAGGGTGCAGGGAATAAGGGAAGGAACAAAATCATGGAGGGACTTTTTCTTTTTACCCACATAAGCTTTTTGTTAGAAGTAGATTAGATGGGTGTAATACTACCCTTACGGTCAGAATTGAATCATTCCTATATTTGTTTTTTACAATCTAAGCTTAAACGAAATTGATTTATGCCAGGGAAATAATTTTTTTTTTTTTTTGGTGATTTTTGAGGTACATTATAGTGGGACTCTGCGTGTTGCGAGGGTACCCACCAGAAGTTCCATGGACCATCCTCCCCTCATCGAGGGTTGATTATAGGACAAGGGCATGACAACTGGTGGACGTTGAGTTTTGGCTCCTAAGTTAAGTATCAACAAGCCTAGCTATGGTTATCAATATTTGTTTCGATTCTATGTTTATAGTCTCACTCTGTATTTTACTAAAGCTTTTCTGTGATGAAAAAAATGCAGGTATTCCCACTTCACAGCACCGGGACCAGCCTCTACCCATTATGAAAAAGGTACTTGGGTTCCGAATAGTGGCTTTCAACTTGCTTCTTAATTTCAAAGCATGGAGGTCATGACTCTATTCGTAGCTTTCTCTTGTTGAATGTAACTCCGATTTCCTGTGTCGGATGTCTGAGGGTTAAAACCTAATTTGTTTTTGTTGTTAATTGCCCATTTAAGCAGATATGTACAGTCAAGTGTGATGTAGGGGAATATTTGATATTCAAATACAAGAAATCGACGAAAACAGAACTACGTTTACTGTCTGGGAAATCTTAAAATCTGTTAAGCTTAGTATTGGAGGGACCTTCTTTTCTATTTGAAGAAAAATTTTCGCGGTAGTTTTTCCTCGGCATTCTGTATATTATTTATATAACTAATGTAATCGGGAATCTCTATGTAAGTTACAATAACCATAATTTCTTGATTTTATTAATGTCTGTATGATTAGTCTCTTGTTAACGCAATTCTTATTTTGAATTTACCCAAAAGGGGATCGTTCAACAATGGTGTTTCACATCTGTGTCTTGTAGATTCTTGTCTTTCAACCAATTGCATCTTCAGAATAGATTGCATTAACCCTGTAATTTCCTAAAATATTTTTCTGGAAAAACTGCGAAGTAATTTGAAGGGTATCCTAAATCCTACAATTGTTTGTTCGAGGTGCAGTAATGCTACATCCATGAACTCAAAATTCTTTGTTTTCTCTTAGTGTGCCTCACGTCAAATTGCAAATACCCTACGATTTCTCACATCCTATAGAATATGCGTAATACGATGATAATGTATCAGCGAAAACCCTATTCACTTTCGTGTAGTAGGATACTAGCATGTATAACCTTCCATCCGGGTAAAAGCAATTTTTATAATTATATCATTAAGTTTAGGGTAAACTTGATCCCTTGGTTATGTTCGTTCCCCTATGTTTCATTAATCTGGTTCTATCCAAGTTCGACCATATATATATAATTTCTTCTAGGAATTAAATTGCATAATTAAATATGTGCTCGCAATAGATTTGTTTGTTCAAGTTCATGGATACATATTCGATTCTACTTAAAGTTTGGATTTTAGGAAACATTTCGAGAACTAAATCCTACAATTTGTTTGCTTACTCTATGAGGATATCAAATATTTTTTATTTACACACACGTTCTAAATTCATAGTAGAGGTTATCAGGGGATGATTTCAGAAATGATGTGTCAACTATTCCGTAGCAAAGTGGAATATATTTTCATGAAATCGCAAAGCCTTTGTCCAGGTTATTGAATGCATACCAGTTTTAATGATGTCACTATATCAGTAACTAATTCATCCCACAAAGACAGAAATACTGAAATTTAGATACAGTAAATAACTTACAACAATTATACAATCATTAAAACAGATATTGGGAACCCTTTCAGTTCAATTTTAACATGTACAATGCATGAGATATAAAATCATTCAAACAAATAAGGATTAGAATAGCATATCTGAACTAAAGTCACTCGAAGACAAAGGGAATAGCCACGTTCCTCCCAACCATAGAACCGAGCAGCCAAGATCACTTGCACGGTTCACCCCCTAGCCTGACCATGAGTCCATGAGGGAAAACTTGGAAATTCCTCTTCAGCAATGTCCCTCAATTCAGTAGATCCCCCTTGCCTCACACTCATTCAGTGTTCATAACAACAAGGAAAAATATCAATAGTCTCTTTCCAAGCATACTTGGCAGCGTCCAACGTCCTTGTAAAAATCAACCTTGGGGTAGTTCCAACATGTTCCCCACTCATGGAGTCATGGTCAACTAATTTTAACATGGTTGTTCCATTTGTCCTCTTGCAATCAATATAAAATATTCTGTTTTTATACAAGTGTCATTGTCAAATAGTTAGTTGAGTCAAATCAGATCTCTTCCCAATAGTCATAATAATTTATTACAAATATCAAATTCGAAATTCGGAATTGCCATAAATGGAAAAAAAATTCCAAATTTGAATTTACTAAAAACGGAATAAATTTCGAGTAGTTTTAAATTTCAAAAGTTTTTTTTTTTTTGGGGGGGGATGTCATAGGTAGTCAACACAATGGAGACCATTCCTTCCTAACGGGAGAGGACTGATCCAAGTGGATATTGGTGGCCACCCACCTGTTCCAACTAGGTTTTTAATTCAACAGGTTCTTTTGTACTTCTTTCTAATTGTGGGGTCTACACTTCTGGGGTTGTCTGAATCCCTACACATCTTCCAGGTGGAGATTGGTAGTCGCACACCTAAACCAACTGGATTATTTTTTATTTTTTCATGTCAGCGCATCTTTCTGTACTTATAGGGTTGTTTTGGGGCCCTAACTATTTTTTTTTGTCTTTCCACAGTCAAACTATAGACAAAGTCATAGTTGGCATAATGTGTATTTCTCGAACAGACATTTCCAACAGGCTATCACGTGCCTAAAATGGAGGTTGTATGCAAAAGTTACGACCCCGGGAAGTTGAGGTACCAACTTACCCATCAAGGCCCACATAACTTTTAGCGTTTTATCTCCTAGGGTTAGGTTTTTGGATGTCTAGGGTTTTGGCATTCATGAGTAATGTTAAAAAGGCCTCTCGAGCATCATTGTGATCATTCTACTCAGACAGATGTGTGTAGAAGCCACATCTCTTCTAAGAGATAGCAACCACCATTTGAGCAAGTTGTTTCTGCACTTTTACAGTTAGTTTCATCCTATTTTATTTATTCAATAAAAGTTATATTTCACTCGATATCTATTGTTTTTCTTTGTATCTTTATGTTATTGTATGTAATTTGTAATTCATTTATTTCCGCTCATAAATCTCGATCACTTTACCTATACAAGGTTTCTAAGATAATAATTATAATTAATTATATTATTGCATTTAATATAATACTAGCAGGTCCCCTGTGGAACTCCAAAACTCAGAATTGTGTGGAAGAGCTATGGACCCAGGTACCTTTTCCTCCTTTTCAATATTAAATATTAAATATAATATTAGAGACTCTTTAAACAAAATCTTGGAGAGGTATCAAATAACATATTATATTAAACTAAGATTTATAAAAAGGGTTTCACCTAAGCCAGCCCCTTTTAAATATTAATTGATGTGTAACATGTATAAGTGGGGACCATTCAGTGGCTTCGGGACTTCGGGGCTCCTCGAGGTTCGAAGTGAAGAGAAAACTAGAGATTGACTGAAAGGCTGGAGGGAATACATGTTAAACGAGATTAATTGACCCCGATTAACCTTTTAATAATCTTTGAAATCACTTGGGACTCCGAAGCTCAGGGAGTTTGGGACTTCGAGAATCTAGTTGTTTGGGGTAATAGAATGAACAAGAAAAAAGGGGCTATGGCCCTGACCTACCCTTTCCCCTTTGAATGGTTTCACAAATAACGAAATAAACATTATTGGTGATTAATTATATTATAATTTAATATAGTTAAATTACATTTGCATCACTTTAAGATATAGGTGGGAGACCTCTCCAGAACTTCGACATTAGGGATAATTGGGTATATTCATAAATTCATGAAGAGGAACTTTCGCCGAAGTCTAGATACTTAGGAATTAACTAATATTAATAACCCTAAGTGCCCTTGGAGATCTAGTAAGGAGCGATATTTTACTATGTTAATGATTAATTAACTTAGTAAGCCTTTAAGAGATAGACAAATGTCAAATCCTCATTGGGAGAGGCTTGTATATTGTGATGATGTGGAGTGTCAAGTGACGGACTCTGAGAGAATCTAGTAGATAAAGGCCTAAATAAATTTGAAGGACCATGAATTTCGGTGGAAAAATTACACTTGATGGAAAACTTTCTTCGAACCGAAGACGATGGAATCCTAATTACCGAGATTTGAGATGATTGAAAAAATGAAAATTCTTATGCCCCATCCCTTAAAAAAATACCTAAGGGTTTGGGTGTGTTACAGATTGGTATTGTGCAACCACACCTAATATCATTTTTTTGTAAATTTCCACTTTTCATGTTGGAGGCTAGTCAAGATTATCAACAAATCAAACTCCTAATCCTATAAAAAATCATCAAACAATATGCACCCTCTAACAAAATAATAAATGTTGTATAAGTTAGAATATTTCCCATTGAATTTAAAATACTTCAAATCCAAC
>JZKD02S1729316.1:0-23825 GCA_000966675.3 Picea glauca
ATGCTTCAAGAACCATGTAATGCAGTACTCCATCAAAAGACCATTCTTGGCAAAACCCTCAACAGCGTGCTTGTGAAGCCACTGCAAACAATATCTTAGCATGTCTGGCATAGCCTTAACCAGACAGAAAGCCGTATTCCTAACCTCAGACACACAACTTGAAGACTATGAAGTTATGATCCATGCCTAAGCCCTCGTCCTTGTGCAAACATCTTACTTTTACAAAATGTATCAACGGCATAATGCATGCTTCATTATATTTTAGACCAAACAATGCAGGAAACCACAAATCACATGACTGACATTACAGTCGGGCATCATCAGAATGGGCAAAACGTCATCCAAATGAACAAAACAAGCACTGTAGTGAGCAAACAATGCAGAAAAGTACTATTGCATTCTTGGCAGTGCAGTTGGATAAACTGAACACAAGAAAATAATGACCCACTCTGGAAATAATGTCAGAGTACTCAAATCAATGCAGTATATCATAACTGCATGGTCAGCACTGCAGTTGGGCGTGCTTAAACAACCAGAAAAAAAAAAATCACCCATTGAAAAAATAACATCCAAATCAGAAAGACATACCAAATTCTGCAATTTCCGTTATTGATTTTACAGAAAATGAGAGACCATCTATGTGTTGTTCAAATGTGCGTGTGGATGGGTGGGTGCGTGGGTTAAGCCAAACTCGTTTAAAATTAAACGAAACAACTTACAAATGCAGTGAGATCCTCAGGGTTCTTTGTTGACTCCCTCTGCTCCTGACTTTGGTTATTCCCCTGTCTGTTTTCCTGTTATACATACACGAAGAAAGAGTGCATTTAGAGAGCACAGGAAATATAAATTTTGATAGAGACGTCATTCCAGAGCATAACAATGTAGGGAAGAGATTACCATGATTAAGGGCCTGGATCGGACACAGTGGAACAATGAATGGTCTGTTAATTTTGACCAGATGATACAATGAAGTGCAGATTTAAGTAACCTTCTCGATTGAAGCTTGCTGGGATTTGTATGAGCTCCTCAATACAAGGTAATTAGGGCAGTTTAAAAGAAGATGATGTGTCACGTACGACCCACGCCCTGCCATGTCCCAGATGCTTTATTCTTTCCCTCTAGAAAAGAATTTGAATTCGATTTTGAAATGGGACCAAACTTGGGTGGAGGTGGGGTAGAGCAGAGATATGCGATGTTAATAATTACAAGGATTTCATTAAAAAAGAAGCAAACACCCGCAATCAGGGTATGAGCCTGATTTCAATCATGTTACCTTTACAAGTAGGTAATTAATGATGGAAATTTTCAAAGTACTATATTTAAATTTACAAGTAGGCAATTAATGATGGAAATTTTTAAAGTACCATATTTAAATTGGCACCGGGAGAGAAAAAATTTCTATGTGCAGAAATCAATATTTTTGCCACGTTGAATAATTTAAGCATATTTTTTAATATACACTTCCCCTTTCCAATAACCTTGGAATAACACATTAATGTGCCACGTTGGAATAATTTAACCATATTTTTTAAAATACACTTCCCCTTTCCAATAACCTTGATGGAATAACACATTAATGTGCCACGTTGGAATAATTTAACCATATTTTTTAAAATACACTTCCCCTTTCCAATAACCTTGATGGAATAACACATTAATGTGCCACGTTGGAATAATTTAACCATATTTTTTAAAATACACTTCTCCTTTCCAATAACCTTGATGGAATAACACATTAATGTGATTTCAAAATATTCCGCAGATGGTTCGTGGGATTATGAATTGCTTTAAGGAAAGGGGAATGAAAGTGAATTATTATGCTACAGTGAACTTTACATTTAATGTTTAAATTATTATAGTATATTTCAAGGTCAAGAATTATAGCATTCAATTCACCGTATATTAATTCTTGTCTTAATGTTAGTATTTCAAATTTTAGATTAAGAATTTATCAAAGAAGTGAAAAGATCGTGTTAATTTCTTGTTTGCATGTTTATTAAAAAAAAAATTAGCAAAGGGTCAGGATTTGGCTATGGCAGTGAATTTAGGAAGTTTTGGTGTCTTTTTAGGATATATATTTGTTCGCTTTCCGTCTTGTGCTTTTGATCCCTCATGGTACGGCTTTGGGAGTGATTACTTGGAGGTATTGAGGATATATCTGCACCTTTTAACTAGTAATTTTTTGTTATTCCATGCTTTTGTTTGATTCCTGTGATGAACAGTAGAAACGTCTGGAAAAGTTTTGGATTTCTTGCAATCACTCCAAAGCCATTGGAGGACATATATGTGTTTAACTTGCATGATTCTACGGTGAAAGTTGGGGTGGAGGAGTGGGGTATCTGGATGAGTACGAAAGCACTTTGCACTTGAAAAAATCTAGGAAGTAGGGTTCCCGTGGGATCAACCAAGGAGGACACAAGGTGAGCTTGTCACTGTTGATGTCAAATGTACATGTGGAAGGCAAAATGGGGTATGAGGAGGAAGTTATCAACTTCATTGATGACCCGTTGGAGAGTTAGGCGATTTGTTCAAGCCAAGTTGTAGGTCATTTTGATGCATCTTGGGATTCCAACAAGCTACACCAACTGGAGTCCAAACCCCTAGAGGAGGCCACCATGGTGATTCTAGGTGAGTTGGTGCAAGAACTGAGTGTACAGGGTGGTGAAACCTCGGGATAGGAGAAGAACAATCTAACAAGAATTCTCAACAATCAAACCAAGGACCATAATTGCTTAAGTGTATTGCCCTACACTTGGAGTTACGAACCCAATTTTGTGGATCCATCATCCTTGAAGGCATGGTCAAAGAAGATCGATGGGTTGTTGCACTTCAAATATGAATATGAAAACACATTGAATGAGGCGTGTCAAGATTTTGATTTCAATTGCAATAGTGCTATCAATCAGTAAGATTGAGTTTTCAGTTCTGGTTTTGTGGGCACTATGGTGAATTTGAAAATACCGAGTGGTGTCCCATCCTCAGATTCAAAGTTGGTCGAGATTCAGTCTCATGAGGGCTCAAGAAATCGTAAGAGGCGTAAATGTATCAAAAAGACGCAAGAGGCCATCACCTTGAATTTAGGTGGCAAAACTAAATTCAATGACATTATCAAAATGGAGAACCGAACACTGGTTGGGCATTCTGTGGGGAAGAGAATGAGTAGTCAGGAGTTGAAGAATTGGACCAAGCTCAATTTCAAGCCAGTGGTGGGAGCCTCTCCATGCACCCTGATTCTGGTAAAAGATTGGCTAACTTGGTTTTTAGGTCAATCGAAGAAATAAAAAAAATATTTCACCAACACTGGAAGTGGGGATCTCAATCCTTGTTCTTGAAGAAATGACATATAGAGTTTGATGCTCTGTCAACTAGTGTAGATATTCTTCCAGTATGGGTTCATATTCCAAGACTATGATTAATTTTGTGGTACGAGGAGGTGTTTGAAAAAATTGGTCACGCTTTAGGTATTTTTAATGTAGTAGACTTATCCTTCCAAGAGACTAGGTATTATGGCATGGCTCAAAAATTGGTAGGGTTGGAGGTGAACAAAGGTCTAGCAAAGTCAATGGATATTAGAAGGGGAGTTGAACATTTATGCCTTAATTTGGACTATGAAGGGATGCCTTTTATATGCATAGACTGCCATTGTTGTAAGCACCTTGCTGCAGAATGCAATTATCCAAGTATGTGGAAGAATTGGGTGTCAAGGAAGCATCCGAGAGGTTCAATACATTGGAACTAGAAACAATCTAAACTGTGAGAAAGAAAGAATATGTAGGGGTTCAAGCGACCTTAGATGCCCTTTGAAAAAGAACGTTGATAGCAGATGCTCATAACACACACATTGGATTGTTCAAAGAACCTAACCAGCATGCATCCAACGACAATAAGGATTGTTATCGCGGGATTTGTAATTATTCCAAAGCCCCACACAAGTCTTCAAATCCACGTAACTATAGGATAACCCACCATTGTCACCTTAGTAGGAAATCCCCACATTTTAGGGATGGATGAGGTCCATCCCAGGGGAGATGTCCCTAGTAACCCCAAGGGATCAGGTAGCAAAGATATGGTCAAGCTCTCTCAGAGGTTACCTAAGTTAAAGGATCCATGTTTGTGAAATTGAGGCAAAGGAAGAGTTTTGTGTACCTACCCGGAACAAGAACAATATAGCATATATATATAACAATTTCCAAGTACCAAAATGATAAAATGCCTCAACATACCATAGACAACTTAAATATATGGTGGTTGAACTAAAATTTCAACAAATTATTAGTTTACAACAACAATTAGTAATTTGTAACAACCACGAGAAATTTAGCTTAGAATTGCAAGAAAAGACAACGAAAATTTAGCATTTATCCAATAAAATAAGTAGCACTTATCATAAGCAATTTTTGAGTGAGTTAGCTAGTTGTTAGAGTGAGTTATGCAAAAAAATTACTGCAATTAGGATCGTTGTAGCAAATATTTGCAACAACAACAACTAAATTAGTGATTTAATCTAAGCTAGGGTTATAAAATGTTAGTAAAAGCTTTAGAGAGTAAACTTTGAGAGTTGGTTTGATCAATTCCATCACAAGAGAGCAAGTAGACAAGTGCCTTTTGGGCTATGGAGTCATTTACAACAACAACGGACACTTGGAGAAATAATGATAATAATGTCTTATGGATGATGAGATGAAGTTTGAGGTGCTAGCACTTTAGGGCCTCAAGCTTCAAGTCTCAAAAGATGAATTTTGCTAGAGAGCAAGCACTTTTGGGCTCCTAGCGAATTCTTCTTTCTCCTTAGACTCTTGAAATATATATTGCAACAAGCCTCTAGCACCGAACTCCTAAAGTGCTAGCACTTCAGGGCTTTAGAAGCTTAGCCTAGACAAGATTTCTTTGACAAATTAAAGGGTGGAATGATCTAGAGAGAGGAGGAAGCACTTTGTGCTCCTCTCCCAAGGTTTTAAGCAAAAAATTTCATAATATTAAATATGAACGAGCAAAATTTACCATAAACATTCAATGCATGAAATGAAAATTGTCGATTTTACTTACTTCACCAAGAATAATCAAGCACAAACCCTAGTTGCATAAATTTCCACCATAAATGAGCCAAGAAACACTAAAAACTTTCCCTCCAAGAGATAGTGCACCAAGTAAAAGAGCCAATCTTGCCACTAGGGTGAAAATTACAGACTTAAGTCCTTTTGTGAGAGGACAGTTATGGTTCAAAGTGAAAAGGCAAGGTCTTTATTTATATAAGACCTTGCAACAACAATTTATCCACAATAAAAGAAGGGTTGACCCCTTTAATTTGCCTCTAAATGTACATAACTGAAAAATACATAAAATAAACCCTAGTAGGGTGGCATCATGCTCTAGGAGGGTGACGCTGTGCCTCCAAGGTAAGTAGTTGGATCTTCCAAGGCCACATGTCATGTCTCCAACAGTCAAGAGGTGTTTCATCACCCATGCCACATCAAGACACCTCCAGGTCCATCAAACCCTAGCCTCAAAAGATGACGTCAAGGCTAGAAAGGTGATGTAATGTCCCTTTTCGAGTGAGGACTCCAAAGAGGAGGGATTAGTAGTCTAAACATCCCCTTTAGACTATAGCCAGGAAGAAACAGGGGAAAATGTTCAGTTGATGTCGTTTCACTAGGGAAATGTTATAATTTGAAAGTGACATTAAGTGACTAAGTGGAAAAAGGTAATTAAGCNCCTGCCATGTCCCAGATGCTTTATTCTTTCCCTCTAGAAAAGAATTTGAATTCGATTTTGAAATGGGACCAAACTTGGGTGGAGGTGGGGTAGAGCAGAGATATGCGATGTTAATAATTACAAGGATTTCATTAAAAAAGAAGCAAACACCCGCAATCAGGGTATGAGCCTGATTTCAATCATGTTACCTTTACAAGTAGGTAATTAATGATGGAAATTTTCAAAGTACTATATTTAAATTTACAAGTAGGCAATTAATGATGGAAATTTTTAAAGTACTATATTTAAATTGGCACCGGGAGAGAAAAAATTTCTATGTGCAGAAATCAATATTTTTGCCACGTTGAATAATTTAACCATATTTTTTAATATACACTTCCCCTTTCCAATAACCTTGGAATAACACATTAATGTGCCACACGTTGGAATAATTTAACCATATTTTTTAAAATACACTTCCCCTTTCCAATAACCTTGATGGAATAACACATTAATGTGCCACGTTGGAATAATTTAACCATATTTTTTAAAATACACTTCCCCTTTCCAATAACCTTGATGGAATAACACATTAATGTGCCACGTTGGAATAATTTAACCATATTTTTTAAAATACACTTCCCCTTTCCAATAACCTTGATGGAATAACACATTAATGTGCCACGTTGGAATAATTTAACCATATTTTTTTAAATACACTTCCCCTTTCCAATAACCTTGATGGAATAACACATTAAAGTGATTTCAAAATATTCCGCAGATGGTTCGTGGGATTATGAATTGCTTTAAGGAAAGGGGAATGAAAGTGAATTATTATGCTACAGTAAACTTTACATTTAATGTTTAAAGTATTATAGTCTATTTCAAGGTCAAGAATTATAGCATTCAATTCACCGTATATTAATTCTTGTCTTAATATTAGTATTTCAAATTTTAGATTAAGAATTTATTAAAGAAGTGAAAAGATCCTGTTAATTTCTTGTTTGCATGTTTATTAAAAAAAAAATTAGCAAAGGGTTAGGATTTGGTTATGACAGTGAATTTAGGAAGCTTTGGTGCCTTTTTAGGATATATATTTGTTCGCTTTCCTTCTTGTGCTTTTGATCTCTCATGGTATGGCTTTGGGAGTGTGTTTTTGATCTCTCATGGTATGGCTTTGGGAGTGATTACTTGGAGGTATTGAGGATATATCTGCACCTTTTAACTAGTAATTTTTTGTTATTCCATGCTTTTGTTTGATTTATGTGATGAACAGTAGAAACGTCTGGAAAAGTTTTGGATTTCTTGCGATCACTCCAAAGCCATTGGAGGACATATATGTGTTTAACTTACATGATTCTACGGTGAAAGTTGGGGTGGAGGAGTGGGGTATATGGATGAGTACGAAAGCACTTTGCGCTTGAAAAAATCTGGGAAGTAGGGTTCCCGTGGGATCAACCAAGGAGGACACAAGGTGAGTCTGTCACTGTTGATGTCAAACGTACATGTGGAAGGCAAAATGGGGTATGAGGAGGAAGTTATCAACTTCATCGATGACCCGTTGGAGAGTTAGGCGATTTGTTCAAGCCAAGTTGTAGGTCATTTTGATACATCTTGGGATTCCAACAAGCTACACCAACTGGGGTCCAAACCCCTAGAGGAGGCCACCATGGTGATTCTAGGTGAGTTGGTGCAAGGACTGAGTGTACAGGGTGGTAAAACCTCGGGATAGGAGAAGAACAATCTGACAAGAATTCTCAACAATCAAACCAAGGACCATAATTGCTTAAGTGTATTGCCCTACACTTGGAGTTATGAACCCAATTTTGTGGATCCATCATCCTTGAAGGCATGGTCAAAGAAGATCGATGGGTTGTTGCACTTCAAATATGAATATGAAAACACATTGAATGAGGCATGTCAAGATTTTGATTTCAATTGCAATAGTGTTATCGGTCAATAAGATTGAGTTTTCAGTTCTGGTTTTGTGGGCACTATGGTGAATTTGAAAATACCGAGTGGTGTCCCATCCTCAGATTCAAAGTTGGTCGAGATTCAGTCTCATGAGGGCTCAAGAAATCGTAAGAGGCGTAAATGTATCAAAAAGACGCAAGAGGCCATCACCTTGAATTTAGGTGGCAAAACTAAATTCAATGACATTATCAAAATGGAGAACCGAACACTGGTTGGGCATTCTGTGGGGAAGAGAATGAGTAGTCAGGAGTTGAAGAATTGGACCAAGCTCAATTTCAAGCCAGTGGTGGGAGCCTCTCCATGCACCCTGATTCTGGTAAAAGATTGGCTAACTTGGTTTTTAGGTCAATCGAAGAAATAAAAAAAATATTTCACCAACACTGGAAGTGGGGATCTCAATCCTTGTTCTTGAAGAAATGACATATAGAGTTTGATGCTCTGTCAACTAGTGTAGATATTCTTCCAGTATGGGTTCATATTCCAAGACTATGATTAATTTTGTGGTACGAGGAGGTGTTTGAAAAAATTGGTCACGCTTTAGGTATTTTTAATGTAGTAGACTTATCCTTCCAAGAGACTAGGTATTATGGCATGGCTCAAAAATTGGTAGGGTTGGAGGTGAACAAAGGTCTAGCAAAGTCAATGGATATTAGAAGGGGAGTTGAACATTTATGCCTTAATTTGGACTATGAAGGGATGCCTTTTATATGCATAGACTGCCATTGTTGTAAGCACCTTGCTGCAGAATGCAATTATCCAAGTATGTGGAAGAATTGGGTGTCAAGGAAGCATCCGAGAGGTTCAATACATTGGAACTAGAAACAATCTAAACTGTGAGAAAGAAAGAATATGTAGGGGTTCAAGCGACCTTAGATGCCCTTTGAAAAAGAACGTTGATAGCAGATGCTCATAACACACACATTGGATTGTTCAAAGAACCTAACCAGCATGCATCCAACGACAATAAGGATTGTTATCGCGGGATTTGTAATTATTCCAAAGCCCCACACAAGTCTTCAAATCCACGTAACTATAGGATAACCCACCATTGTCACCTTAGTAGGAAATCCCCACATTTTAGGGATGGATGAGGTCCATCCCAGGGGAGATGTCCCTAGTAACCCCAAGGGATCAGGTAGCAAAGATATGGTCAAGCTCTCTCAGAGGTTACCTAAGTTAAAGGATCCATGTTTGTGAAATTGAGGCAAAGGAAGAGTTTTGTGTACCTACCCGGAACAAGAACAATATAGCATATATATATAACAATTTCCAAGTACCAAAATGATAAAATGCCTCAACATACCATAGACAACTTAAATATATGGTGGTTGAACTAAAATTTCAACAAATTATTAGTTTACAACAACAATTAGTAATTTGTAACAACCACGAGAAATTTAGCTTAGAATTGCAAGAAAAGACAACGAAAATTTAGCATTTATCCAATAAAATAAGTAGCACTTATCATAAGCAATTTTTGAGTGAGTTAGCTAGTTGTTAGAGTGAGTTATGCAAAAAAATTACTGCAATTAGGATCGTTGTAGCAAATATTTGCAACAACAACAACTAAATTAGTGATTTAATCTAAGCTAGGGTTATAAAATGTTAGTAAAAGCTTTAGAGAGTAAACTTTGAGAGTTGGTTTGATCAATTCCATCACAAGAGAGCAAGTAGACAAGTGCCTTTTGGGCTATGGAGTCATTTACAACAACAACGGACACTTGGAGAAATAATGATAATAATGTCTTATGGATGATGAGATGAAGTTTGAGGTGCTAGCACTTTAGGGCCTCAAGCTTCAAGTCTCAAAAGATGAATTTTGCTAGAGAGCAAGCACTTTTGGGCTCCTAGCGAATTCTTCTTTCTCCTTAGACTCTTGAAATATATATTGCAACAAGCCTCTAGCACCGAACTCCTAAAGTGCTAGCACTTCAGGGCTTTAGAAGCTTAGCCTAGACAAGATTTCTTTGACAAATTAAAGGGTGGAATGATCTAGAGAGAGGAGGAAGCACTTTGTGCTCCTCTCCCAAGGTTTTAAGCAAAAAATTTCATAATATTAAATATGAACGAGCAAAATTTACCATAAACATTCAATGCATGAAATGAAAATTGTCGATTTTACTTACTTCACCAAGAATAATCAAGCACAAACCCTAGTTGCATAAATTTCCACCATAAATGAGCCAAGAAACACTAAAAACTTTCCCTCCAAGAGATAGTGCACCAAGTAAAAGAGCCAATCTTGCCACTAGGGTGAAAATTACAGACTTAAGTCCTTTTGTGAGAGGACAGTTATGGTTCAAAGTGAAAAGGCAAGGTCTTTATTTATATAAGACCTTGCAACAACAATTTATCCACAATAAAAGAAGGGTTGACCCCTTTAATTTGCCTCTAAATGTACATAACTGAAAAATACATAAAATAAACCCTAGTAGGGTGGCATCATGCTCTAGGAGGGTGACGCTGTGCCTCCAAGGTAAGTAGTTGGATCTTCCAAGGCCACATGTCATGTCTCCAACAGTCAAGAGGTGTTTCATCACCCATGCCACATCAAGACACCTCCAGGTCCATCAAACCCTAGCCTCAAAAGATGACGTCAAGGCTAGAAAGGTGATGTAATGTCCCTTTTCGAGTGAGGACTCCAAAGAGGAGGGATTAGTAGTCTAAACATCCCCTTTAGACTATAGCCAGGAAGAAACAGGGGAAAATGTTCAGTTGATGTCGTTTCACTAGGGAAATGTTATAATTTGAAAGTGACATTAAGTGACTAAGTGGAAAAAGGTAATTAAGCGCTTAAGTGAATATTAAATCAGAAAACTTAGGAAAAACGCTTAAGTGAAAAATCGACGAATAATTAGGGTTTCAGTGGATATAAGGAGAGGAAAAGCGGCCTAATGGGTCATTATTGATTATTTGAGAATTGAAACTAGAGCTCTGAGAAGAAACCCAGATTCAGGCGAATTTGAGGATACTTGTGGATTCCAAGAGGAAGACACTGAGGGATTGGATTCGGTATTGAGAGACACACCCTAGCCAGTCGGGGAGACCACACAGGTTTTCCATTCATTAGATTGAGCATGGGGATCAGAGATCCGGCTCCAATAGTCAGATTCTAGTGTGAGTTCTAGAGGAGACATCAGAAGTATAGTGGGTCGCTCTTCCTTAGGAGGCCTAGAGAACCTAAACCCTCAGAACCCATTTAAGATCAAGGGAAGGCGCTTCATTTGAGACATCCAACACATTTTTTCGAGCCTTCTAGCCATCAGGGAGTCACATTCAGTCAATGGAATTGCAATGTGTTTGACAAACATAAGAGAGGTCATAGATTCTCATATCTACTCATCCAGAGGGCTAGTGAGCCAGATTCCTTTTGACCCATTGGATAGGGAGGTAGGGTGCTCCATTCAAGATAGGTTCCATCAAATTTTGACGGTGGAATCTACTTGGGTGACTCTTTCAGTGTTAGCCAACGTGAGGGCATTCCTAGCAGTTGGATGGATTACTTCTGGCAGTGACAGAGAGATCTAGGAGCCTAGTAGGAGCAAATCCATCCAGGGCGAGTCTTCTAGGGAAGAAGGAGACTTCATTGGGATAGAACTCATCAGATTCAGAGGATTCTTTCTCGTGCATGCATCAAATTCATCTTCTAGCAGTAGATCCAGTGCTGCATGCAATAGTAAACCCACGCATGTCACAGATCGGGCTTGCATGCCAATGATATAGTGAGGCATGTTAGTTTTAGGTATTGTTCCATGCTTTTACTAGTATTCCAGTATAGATCTAGTCATTTGAAGGTCTAATTGAAGATTGGTTTGGTTATTTTTACATGCATGTAGTATGTGTGTGAAGTTTTGTACATGCATGTCATTATTGTAATTGTTTGACTATTCAGTATATCTTAAAGAAGTTATTCCACCTGAAACCACATGCAAAATCACCACGCATGTTAAATTCAAATTATCAAACGTAGTTAGAAACCTAAATAACCCACTCAACCACCCAAAGAGTATCAGATCTACGACATACAAGGTTGGTAGAGAGTTAATATCCATATCTGTGGATTTGGGATATTACAAGTGCTATCAGAGCTTTAGTCCTGCCAGCCTGTGACTAAAGTTTCCATGAGTTCAACAGAAAACCCATGGGGCCGTGAGCATATAAACAATGAATTCATCACTTATAGCAGGCACAGAGAGAGGAGAGGACCAAGATCAAATTATTCCCCCTTTCCTCACAGTTCAAAGGAAGAGGAAGAGGCACAACAGGAATCATAAAGAAGGGCAAAGTGTGAGGCAGAACTTAAGGAAAAGAGGAGGATGGGAGACATATATGAAAGGCCATAATGTAGTGGCAAAGCACCCATGGACCCAAAAGCGACCTTCATGTAGGTTCTTAACAATTTGATGATCAGTCAGCAGGCCATGACTCATTCTTTGGCACAAATGGCAGATAGATTGGCTACAGGGAACATTCTAGGAGAAAATGTCCTCCATGCAACACATGGGAACTTAGGGGCAGGTAGTAGACCCCATACACCTACTCGCACCTACAAATCATTGAGTAGGATTCCCAGGCCACTATTCCATAGCTTTCATATGCCACTTCCAACAGCAACATAGCAACTAGTAGCACAGAGACTGACTACACATGCAAAGGATATTGTTGATTACATGAGAGAGTATGCAGCCCTGGGGCCAATGTTTCACAATGACATAAATTTAGTAGAGTATTGTGGAATTAAACTCAGGAACCGTCCTAGATATCCTTAGAGGGGAGGGTAGCAACAACAACATGGACATAATAACATGGAGTTCATTCGAAAAGTATGGAAACTCATTATACCCTCTTTCGATGGATCATCCAGATGTACTGCCAGAGCTTGGGCACATAAACTTGACAGGTACTACAAGATCAACCAGATGACAAAAACTGAAGCCATATGTTTCACTACTTTGCATTTCGAAGGAGAGGCCCACAAGTGGTGGCACCATGGACTGGTGACGTTGGGTCACAGTCACATCACCTCATACAAGGAGTTCATGGAGAGACTTATGGACAGGTTTGACAGGAGGGATCCAAAGATCCACTTCAAAGACTTAGCCTAGTTGAGACAAACTAGTACACTTGATGCATTTATCACAGATTTTTAGAGAATAGCCATGATGGTGATAGACATTTCAGAGCCTAGAATGATCATGCTTTTCACAGAGTGTCTCATAGAACCCTTTAGAGGATGGGTGAAGGCCTACAGACCTAACATACTACAGGATGCCATCCTACACACCAGATATCTAACAGACTCAGTGCCAAAAACCAAAACTTTTTCCAAACCCTTTGTCCCATAGAAGGACCAGGATAGGAAACCATTTGAAAGAGAGTGGAAGGGTAAGGAGAAGTCAGATGATGATACGAGGCATGAGCTTATGAGGAAGAACCTATGCTTCAACTTCAGAGAGCCATGGATCCCCGACCGCGGGTGCATGGGCAAGGGACAAATCCACTACATTGAGGTTGCAGTAGACAATGATGAGGATGAATAGGGCAGTCAGGCACAGGACAATGAGTCCACTAGCTCAAAGGAGGAGCCATTGCATGAGGAGGAGCAACCTCTAAGGAGGCCACCGACATTGATAGGGGCACAACCACTGGTAGAGCCATAACCTCGTGAAAAGGCTAAGAGACGAGCACCAATGAAGGGAGAAGTCATAGCGACCCTTTATGGAGTCCCTAGGCATGACACACTCGGGATCAGAGGGACTATTCAGGGACAATGTGTCATTTCCTTGATAGATGGTGGGACAACCCACAATTTCATTGATTTTGCATTGGTAGCTAGGAGAGCACTGCAAACCGAGGAGTTTGAGGGTTTTGATGTTGTTGTAGTTGATGGTCACATGGTAGAGTGTTTGGATCGAGTTCCGGACTTAGAGGTACATATGGGAAACTACACAGTGAAGGATACATTCTATGTGGTTGACCTTTTTGACACAGATGTGGTATTGGGAGTCCAATGGTTGATCACCTTGGGCAAGTTTTCTACCAATTACCAAAAACTTGATACGGGATTCAGAGACACTAAGGGGAAGAGGATTGTACTGAGGGGTATGTCGATAGGGGCACCCATGATAGTGTCAACAAATAGGATGGAGAGGATCTTCAGACACAAGGGAATAGCATATGTAGCAGTGTGTGTGATCACCACGCGAAAGGATTCAGACAATCGCCAACAATATTAGGCAGAGATCAGGGCTTTTTTGAGTCAACATGAGCAGGTTTTTGGTCTGATGCCGCCAAGGAGACCCCCAGACAGAGGGTTTGAGCACACCATCGAGATGGAGATCTCATCATATTGAAATAATAAGTTCCCATGTGAGTTATTGGATGGATAGGTACATGAGTGTTACACATTATTTTGATCACCCTGATGATGGTTACATAAACATGTGTTCAGGCTCCCAATAAAATATTTTTCCTGAGAAAAGAAACCTCTTTCCACCCTTGCAAGATGTATTTTTGGAAGGCCACCACAAGCAGCTTCCTTTACACAGTGCATAAATCCCTAATTTTCGCATGCTGTACTATAGCCAGTCCATAGGATTTTCGCAGGTTGATATAAAGGCAGGTCGCGGTGGCGCTTTAAAGCTAAAAGAGGAAAGAAGTTATAGTAGCTTCTAGAAGTGGAATCTTCTGGAAATATGAAGTGGCATCTGTGTGGTTACGATCCTACTGACTTCTGTGATTTGATGGGATCATCCTCATCTCTTTAACCACTTTGGCTTCTCCTATATAATGATAGGCTTCTTGTGGAAAAGGTTAGAGGTACAAGCATAAAGAAGCATAGAGATTGAGAAAAGAATAGGTTGAAGACTGTGAAGAATTTTTTTTCAAGTGATGCTTGAGGTCTCCATTCATCCAACAAGCTTTTGAGAGAAATCTTCATACAAAAGGTCGAAGCATATGTATGTGTGTCAGAACGAAGGGCCACTGAAAGGGAACTTTCGACATCAAGGCGATTTGGTTGTATCTTATATCTTTCATTAATGTAATATGGTGGCATGTCTCTTTCCCATAAAATGATTGATATTTTATTACATGATTCCTTGATCACATGTTTAGGCTGTCATTGAATTTCATTATCCCTGCTTTCACGTTAGTTGATTTGTGTTATTACAGAACCGATTTCACATGAGTATTGGAGCAAAGCAGGATCAAGAAAGACATAAAGAAGCGATTCATAAGGTGTGTTATCTATTCCTCTTTTGGTAATTAAATTCAATGATCATAATCCAGGGAAAGTGTATTGTTCTATCTTGTTTTGTTCTAGATCCAGGTGGATCTAGGGGGATTAGTTCATGTCTGCATCTACCGATTTACCCGATAACAAAATTGGTGACTCCATTGGGGATAATACAACTTGATTGTGATTTTTCATTAGCCATTTTCTTATAGCCTATCTTTTACACTCTATTTTAGTGTCTGAGTCTGTGGGAGATCCAATTAGACTCATTGGGTTTAAAAATTTTCTGAGACCCTTTGTCTTTTTCCAAAATTTTCTATTTTATGGAACGCATCTGCACTGCACCCTATTGTTAGCTCGCGAAAACCTTCCATTTCCGCACCCTAGTGGTTTGTTTCAGTGCGGGATTTCTGCGACCTGCATGACTATTGGCCTGTGGAAATCACTCATTTTTGCACTACGTTATACTGTTTGCCTGCGACGATGTTTGAAAACTTTCTTGGATTGGGTCTTGACCTCTACTATTGCTCAATTTCTGTTTTAGTCAGCTGAAAAAAGATTTTTTATACCATTTCTTGAATGCTTCTGATTGTTCCAACTTGATCTTGATTGATTTTGGAGATCAAACACCTCTCTTTTAATCTTTTTCGATCTTTGTTTTGGTTGACAAGGATATAATATCTGGATTTGAGTCTGAGTGCTTGCTCGATCAAAGCTCTTGTTTTGGGTTTTAATTTGTAAGTTGATTACATCTTCTGGATTGCTCAATGATTAGAAAAACATTTCTTGTTCACATTTGAAGAAACCTTTTCTTGTCATTTTGTGTTTTTTATCTTCATTGAAAGATCGATTTGGGTGTTTGTTGAGCATTTTATTTTCTTTGGTTGCTTACCTTTTCTTAGTTCCATCCCTGTTTTTGGTTTCTAAAAAAAAAATTAAAGTCTTTTAAGTCTTGTAAACAATCATTTATTCGGAAAATATTGGCGTTTGAAATATTGAAAGAGAACGAATAGTGAAATTACATTGTTAATGATTGTTTGGTACTACATTCAAAAAGGGAATTGTACATCGTATTTTGCATGGTTCCAAAAAAACTCTTTCTCCCTACTGTAGATAGAATTCATCGAACGAAAGTTTGCATCATTCATTTCTATTTACACGTTATTGGGTCAAAGTCCCATACAACATTGGTTTCATTCTTGTCTCCCTCTTGAGTAACAACAACCTTTAATAATATTGTGAAACTCTAAAATTTAACTAGTAACATTTTCTAGGGCCCTTTTACACCAACATTAGTTAGGTTAGAGCTTTGGAATAGGCAGTGAGACACACTCTCCAAAGCACAAAACACACAATAGTATCTTGTGATAGGGAGTGTCAAATTCCATTTGCAACATTTTGTCCTAGGAAGCCCTTCTCACACAAGGGTCAAACCTGAGGTCACATTGAGATTAACAGAGTTACTCACCCTGCTTTGTTGATCTCGGTGTAGAGATTGCACGTATTACGAGGGTCGCTTGAAGGTATACCCACAATGATGAGTGGAAGCCTCTTAAGTTGATTTCGGGCTAGATACCATGCCCTTGCGTGTGGATTGGACTGTCGACTATTTCCTCAAGCATCATTGTGGTTTGTGGTAACTTTAGCAGCCTATCTTCTTAGAGTCTTACATAAGGTGATTGTGGAGGGGTAAGTCTTCACAGTACCTGGAATCGACGTTGGCCAGACTCACTCTGACTCCTTGGAGGGTATACCCACAATTATGTGTGGGAGCTTGCACTAGGCTGTAAGTCTGTTAAGCAGGTCGTCAACATAACTTTTCCACCCTAGCCCAGTCCCTTCTTGTCTCGACGTTGGATTTCATCACCAATTAGTGACTTCGAAATAGGAAGGTCTTGTTTGATTGGTTTTGATTCCTAGATTTTACTAGCGCGTGCTGTTTATTTCCATAAGTTGGCCATTGAGTTTCTTGTGTAAAATATTTAGCTCCGCCAACATTGACCCTCCATGCCACTCACGTAGAATGCAAGGACTACCCCCAGAATATCTGGGAGGTTCTCAACCCTTGCCTACCAATCCACTGAAGGACTCTCCTCAATAGAGTGAAGTCCAAGACACCGCCACTCCACGGGTGGAAGGCTCTAACTCTCTAGAGACTTCTCGAATTCCTCATAGTTCCGAGAGACGTATTCTTCGGGTAAATTCTTCTGGAGATATTATTATTGAAACTTCTGGAGTACCAACCAGACCGTTCATAGGCCCTAAAGGTTAGGATCCTTTTTGGTCTCCTCACATTCCGAGACAGGATCTTTTCGGCCCCGACACAAGTGTCGATATATTTGTCAAGTATGAGCTACCTGAAACATCTGATATAGAACATACTCTCATTACGATTGCCTATCTGTTCAGCAGTTCCGATATCCCGTCGACGGATCCCAACTCGACCATCCCCCTTCAGATGGCCCATTTTACAATGATCCCAACTACTACGACCATTCCCACCAGGAATACGGTGGCTAGCCAAGCCCCCATTGGCACGTCGTTGTTGCCTAGACTCACCCCAACACTTCCCCCCATATATCATGCGTTGAATGCTTCTATTCCCATTCCTACCCGAGTCGCATCCGGAACTCCTAGCATTTCCACTCCTTCTGGGCACAATCATGTTCCTGGTTTTATTCCAACACTTCCTCGGCCCCCTTCCAAAGGGTCTCTTCCATCCCTTATCGAAGGAACCGACTCTAGTGGTACCACCCAGTATTTCACACCTAATTACCAGATTCATGTTGGTGGACAATTCCACCCTGGAGGCCAAACGCAACCCCCTTTTGGGGGTCAAATCTCAATTGGGACGCAACCCCCGATTGGAGGGCAATCCCCACCTACCCCACCCTATGGACGGAACATACCTGCAGCCTTGGCCCAGTATTGGAACTATATTACCCAAAATAATCCTCAACCGACTGGGGGGCAACAGCCTCAAGCTATCTCTTTCATACCCCCTAGTACAGGCCAACCATATCCAGGTCCATCCAATCCCATTTGGGGCTTGAACGCTCGACCCAATGTCCCTGTTCAAGGGAACAACCCTAACTAATACAACCCTATAGGTTACATGCCTCCGCACCAACAACCGAATTTGCCTGGATCTTCGCATTATATGCAAATTGCTTACGATCCTACTGGTATACCTACGGGACTTCCTCCCCAAAGTCACCAGTATCCCCAAGTGAATAGACAATTACCCTTCTTAGCCACCCTGGACCTCCCTGATCTGTCTAGAATTTTAAATGATCCCATCAGTCACTCTCCTCAATGGCTCGTAATACTGGTCAAACTACCATCTGACATTCCTAAGTTCAATGGTAAACCGAGAGAGGACCCAAACAATCATGTAATGACTTTCCACCTGTGGTGTTCATCCAACTCCTTGATGGATGACTCTATTCGATTATGTCTTTTTCAGTGAACTCTCACGGGTTTAGCCGCAAAATGGTATATAGAATTGCCACAAGGCTTCTTCACTGACTTTAACACCCTTGCCATGCTTTTCCTCACCCACTACTAGTTACCGATCCGTTACGAAACGGGAACCGAAATTTTGAGTTCTTTCAAACAAACCAAAGCCAATCATATCTCTGATCACATTCATGAGTGGTGATGGAGACGACATCTAATCAAACTCGAGCTTCTCGATCAGTTACTAGTAGAGTGGTTCACGAAATCATTCATGAATGACATCACTCATGACATCGCCATGGGTGGAGTTGTCACAGAAGAACAGACGATCAATCGTGCTCAATACCTTGACCTCGTTTACTCACAAATGTGTACTCTTTGTGATTTACTCCATGATGCACCTCGTCCTTCCACTACCGCTACTTCAACTACTCCTGATGCTTCTCATGCAGTTGATGGTGTGATTGGCACTTTCCATGCCCAACCCCACTCCGCACAAGCCTCTACCACCAACCCCAAGTCTATTGCTTCTAATGTTCAACATGCTCTATCTCCTACTCCTCCCGTTGGCAAGACTTATGAGGTGAACTCTGTTCAATATACCCCTGCCGGAAAGAATAAATCTAAAAAAGGGAGGGGTAAGAATAAGGAGGATAAAAATAATCCGCAATCTAAGAAGACCAAAACACAACCTGTTGATGATAAGGATAAGCACAAACCCCGATACCCTTGTCTTATTTGTGGTGATGATCACTACACCAAGGATTGTCCAAGACAAGCCAAGGTTACCAAGTTCCTTCAAGGGACCCTGAAACTGCCTACGCCAGCTGTGTTGTCGCAACCCTTCCCTTCTCAACAGCAGGCCCAATTGGTCATTCACGACCAACCTTCCCCCTCCACTACTTCCTATGTCCTAATGTGTACTGGGGATTCAAAGAAGAATGACATCACACTTACCACTCGAGCCAAAGATTATTCGCCCTCCAAGGAGAAAGTTGACGAAATACCACCTTCGTTGGTTCAACCATCTCCCTCGGCTCCACCTACCAACGATCCTCTTCATCTCAAATGAATGAGCCTAGATACAATTCTTCGCCCTCCCCCAAAGGGTGTTGTTCGAAAGTCTGCTTTCAATCCTCATGCGCGTGCTGCCCAGAACTACAGTATTGTAGAGGATCTGGCCCAAGCATCGTCCACAATGCCAGCCCTCGAAGTCCTTCAGAGTTGTCCTACACAACGAAAGGCACTGTTGAAAGCTATTGGTGGAATCGACCCTACGGATACAAATTTAATAATCTTTGACTTGGAAGATCACATTCCAAGGTTACCCCCTCAACTCACATTTCAAATACAAGTTATTGTCTCCGACAAGAACATTTGTAGAACAATTATTGATGAGGGTGCCTCGAAGTGTGTCATGTCTATTGCCTGCTGGAAAGCCATCGACTCTCCTCCCTTAACCGAATCACACAACATGCTCAGGCCTTTAATGGCTCTGGATTTAAACCTTACGGTGTCCTTCCTTTGTTGCCCATCACGTTAGAAGGCAAATCGGTCAGTGTAGAAGTTGAGGTCTCTAACGCACCTCTCGATTACAACCTTTTACTCGGTCGCAGCTGGATTGATTCCATGCGTGCAGTTGTGTCCACTCTTTTTCATGTCATACGTTTTACACATCAGGGAAAAGTAATTATGGTGGACCAATTGGCCTTCTTTAACTCTAATACACATACCAACAATGTACCTTTCATTGCGAAGACACCCCCTGGATATGAGAATGTCGGTGTGGGTTTTCTAAAAGATTCCACTCTAATGGGTACTTTCCCCATCCCACCACCCGACGTTCCACCTCCTTTGGTTGCCTCGATCAACATGATATCCACCTTCGTCCGCGAAACTCCCGTGTCTTCTGACCCGTGGGTAGTACCCGCACCCGGTGATTATCTTCGCTACAACAATCAGATGCCCTTGAGTCCAGATGAATCCACTTACCAAGCCATTCAATCAGCATCCCCCTCTACCACCTCCCTTGGCGATTAATCTCCTGATGCTTTTGACGTAATTTTTCCCACATACGAGATGATTATGTCGGTTATGTCCATGGAGGACACTCCTTGGGATGATGGACATCATCGTTCCATTCTCTTCCTAGAACAACACACCCTCGAGAGTTACCAATGGATTTCGACTCTGTCGACCATTGTCGTTATTACTTTGATTCCCGACTTCACACACGATGTGTTATACGAACGAAACTTAAGCAACATTTCACCCACCATCCCCCTCGACATCTCTATCAAACCTGGAGTTGTTGAAAATGTGCACATCAGAGCTTTGTGTTCCACTAATGAAGTTGCCACGTATCAATCTCTTTTTCAAGAATTCTGCGACGTCTTCGCCTGGAGCTATGAAGAGATGCCTGGTATTGACCCCGATATTGTTGTACACAAAATCAAGACATACCCGGGCGCTAAACCCATCCGGCAAAGACTTCAACCGGTCCACCCTCGTAAAGTAGTTGCTATAAAGCTTGAAGTCGAAAAACTTCTTAAAGCTGGATTTATTTATCCCGTGGCTTTAACAGATTAGGTATCCAATCTCGTTCCGGTTAACAAGAAACAAGGTACGATCTGTGTCTGTTTTGATTATAGGGATATCAACAAAGCTTGTCCTAAAGACAACTTTCCCACCCCCTTCATTGACCAAATCGTCGACGATTGCGCCGGAAGTGAAATCTTCTCTCTAATGGACGACTTCTCTGGATATAATCAGATAAACATCTTACCCGCGGATCAACACAAAACCGCTTTTATTTGTCCTTGGGACACTTTTGCCTACTGGAAACTACCCTTCGGTTTAAAGAACGCCGGTGCCACGTTTCAACATGTTATGTCTTATGCTTTCCATGATATTAAGCACATCGTACAACCATATTTAGATGACCTACCAGCACATTCCATGCATCGTAGGGATCATCTGGCCCACCTCCGAGCCATTTTCCTTCGTTGTTGGTTCTATCATATACAATTAAACCCACACAAATGTGTTTTCTGTGTGGAGTTTGGCCAACTCTTAGGCTTTATTGTGTCACATCAATGGATCATGGTAGATCCTTTGAAGGTTGAGGCCATTCTCAATCTCCCTCCCCCTTCTTCACTTCACCAGCTACAAAGTTTGCAAGGGAAGGCTTACTTTCTACGTCGTTTTATCCCGAACTACGCTAAGTTAACGCCCATATTTACTCGGCTATTAAAGAAAGGCTCTGAATTTGTATGGGAGACCACTGCCAACAAAGCCTTTGACGCTTTGAAATTGAATTTAACCCGTACCCCACTACTTTTCCCACACAATTATAGTCGAGATTTTTTCCTTTATCTCGCTGCTTCATATTCGACCATCACCATGGTTCTGGTCCAAGAGGATGATTCTCATGACGAACATGTTATTTATTATTTGAGTCAGAGTGTCACAACTACCGAAGCCAAGTATTTACATGTTGAAAAACTGGCCTTGGCAGCTGTTCAAGCTGTCCAACGTTTCCGACACTATATCCTTTTACGCAAGACCACCGTGATTTCTGATTGCAACCCTATGCAACACATTCTTACACACCAGTTGCTAGGGGGAAAATACTCCAAATGGATTGTGATACTCCAAGATTTTGACTTAGAGTTTGAACGCGCTAAGTCCAAGAAATCCTTGGTGTTTGTTGAATTGATATGTGACCTTCCTTGTTCTGAGACGGAAAATGTAGCAGAGGATTCATTACCCGATGAATCCCTTTTCTTGATCAGTTCCGATGACCTTTGGTATGGAGATATCATTATATATCTCCAGACTCAAACTTTTCAGCCTGATTTGTCTAGTACTGACCGTCGTCGCATACGTTACCAAGCCCGTCAGTATATCATCCTCGGTGATATTCTGTATCGCCATGGAGTTGACCCCATTTTTCGACGATGTCTCACATATGATGAGGCTGAAAAAGCTTTGAATGACTGCCATTCTGGAGCATGTGGCGGTCACATGTCTGGGTATGCTACTGCCCAAAAGATCTTACGAGATGGATATTTTTGGCCTTCTTTATTCAAATATTGTATTATCGCCTTCCAAAAATGCCATGCTTGCCAAACATACAACAACAAAATAAGATCTCACCCCGCTCCTTTACATCCTGTAGTTTCCATTGGACCTTTCGCTAAATGGGGCATTGATTTCATGACATGTAACCCTCACTTGGTCAGGGGGCATGGGTACATTATTGTAGCCGTAGATTATTTCATGAAGTGGGCTGAGGCGATGCCTACATTCGACAACATGGGAAAAACTGCAGCCCTATTCATCTTCAATCACATTATTACACGATTTGGAATCCCACGGTCTATCGTCACCGATCACGGTAGCCACTTCTGAAACTTTATGATGTTTGAGCTTACAAAAAAGTTGGGTCTTCGACATGAAAACTCACCCCCCTACTATCCACAGGCCAACGGCCAAGTCGAAGCAATAAACAAAGTACTTATTACCATGCTTCGACGAATTATCGGAATTCACAAAATGAGTTGGTACACGATGTTCTTCTCAGTGTTGTGGGCCTATCAAACATCCGTGAAGTCATCCACGGGGTTTACACCCTTCCAATTAGTGTATGGTTTATAAGTTGTTCTACCGATTAAATGTGAAATTCCATCGTTAAAACTAGCCGTCCAACTTCTCCCAAACACCTCTGCTGAGGAGGAACGTCTGTTGCATCTTACGCAATTGGACAAAACCCGTCGCAATGCCACCCTAGTTATTGAAACCCAGAAAAAATGCGTAAAGGCTCAATATGACAAACATGTCAAGCCACGCACGTTTTCTGAAGGAGATCTAGTTCTCCTTTATGAACAAGATTGTGATTTGCTAGGAGTCGAAAAATTTGAAGCTATGTGGCGAGGCCCTTATATTGTTAAAAGAGTGTTAAAGAAGGGAGCATACGAGTCAGTAGATTACGATGGCACTCCTTTAAGTGAACCCATAAATGGGCTTTACTTGAAGGAGTGCTATGCTTAGCCTATCTTGGCATAAGCACTTGTATTTTTACTGTATCATACTCTTGTGTGTGATTTTAGTGTGTTTCTGGTTTTTGACTTTTACCCCTGGCGACTTACCCTGCTTTGTGTTTGGTATCCAGATGTCGGTGTTTTCGCGACCTCATATTGGCTTCGTTGATGGTGCTAGTCGTAGTACCCAGAATTTAGCTTCAGCTGCTTGGGCAATCTATGCACCCTCAAATGAACTTATTTTTCTACAAGGTGTTTGTCTTAGTCGAGCGACCAATAATATCACAGAGTATAACGCGGTCATCGAATTATTGAGTGGTTCTATTTCGCTTGGGATTCGTCGCTTCATTATACGACTTGATTCACAACTAGTAGTTCTATAACTAAACAATGTCTATATACTATCTTAATCCCTACTCTAT
>JZKD02S1729316.1:24017-54601 GCA_000966675.3 Picea glauca
TAAAAGCCTCATGTATATATGTATAATGTTTACAAAAAGAGTTTTCATCCGAAGATCAAAATATCAAAATATAGAACCCATGGCCCTTACAAAATGGCCTCATGGATGCCTCTCGTGATAGCATACTATTGCTCTTGCTACCCTGCGTAGTAACCGACTAAGTGAGTCGGATATGCCTACAGTATGGCGTTGATAATGCCTCAGGATCTCCTCGATGGATATATCAGGGATGTTTGTCGTCAAGCCTTCTAGGTTATTCTCTATCGCATCATAATCCTCGACATCCCATCCAACCACTACACGTGCCTCTCCTCGCCTCTGAATAGGAGAAGACCCTAGGGGTCGATGTGGCCCTACATTTGCATGATCAATTTTTTTTTATTAGTCTTTCGATTGGAAACACAAAAACATTAAATATTTTAAAAACCTCATAAAAACATTGTAAAAACACAAATGCCTTTCTTACCTAGATCTCCCCACTGAGATCCCTCAGGGAGAACCAAATTTGGATCACCCCAAAATTCTAGACCGACATAAGAATAGTCGTCAATCATCAGGATTTGCGGTCCCAACCAATTGAAGAATGCATCATCATACTTCACAATTCGGCCCGCCACATGCCGTGTCATCAGATCACACCATCTTTTCATTTGTGGGTCTCTCAAGGCTGGTATCCCCCATTCCACCTACAGGCGTAGGTGTGGAACCCTTTTGAGGAAGAAAGATAGTAAAATAGAACCATAACCGAACTATTTGAGGTCCCCAATCTTGCTTTTCATGAGTTGAGTTTTCATGCTGCGTAATAGACCGTCACACCAATTGAATACTCGAGGCTCCAAGCATTCAATAGCATATTGGAAGTAACTTTGGAGTGCCATGTGTGGCGAAGCACTCCCTGCCATTTGTGCAATAGTAAACAAGATGGTCCTGAGGGTCAAATCTCTCACACCTCGGATTGCTACTTTTCCTTTACATCTTTCAGCGTCAGGTTCACAATGCTCACGAATGTACTCACTCATGGGCAATCCACCACCTCGACCACCTGTCAAAGTCACGCGTGCCCCACGACGTGACAACCCTGTCAGTAAATAAATATCCTCAATATCCAAAGAGAGGACATGAACCCCCACGTGGAACACTTGTTCTGAATCCCACATATGAACCAGATATTCTAGTAATCTTTGTTGGGCTCTCATGCCCTGAAATTTGAAGAATTTTAATAGACCACATTGCCAGAGGGAATTCACGGTCCCCGGATCATTTAAAGCCATAATATCATCTTCTTCTTGCTCATGCTCCCTCCATTCCAACATCTTTGCAAGTAAATACCCACATGGGAAACAAAGAAGATCTTTAGCACACCTTTTCAACACTTTTTGGGATTTTTATTGAGTCAACGTTCACTTTTCTTTTTAGCTTTTCGGTCGCCGCGACCAAACTTCAAATACAGTGTAGAATTTTCGTGAGTGCGCCTTAACGCACCTGCAAAAATCGTTGATTTCCGTAGGGCCCGTTATAGTCCACTTGCGACGGCCCCAACGCACGACTAACAGTCCCAAATCATGAAAAAAACTTGATTTTTTACCATCAAAAACAAAAAATAATCCGTTGAAAAGATAGAAGATGAGATGCTTACCTCTTTTACGCAATCCATTCGTGGAATGATCCCCTATAGCCTCCGCAATCCGTCGTCAAAGTTGAGGTAAAAAACAAGGGTTTTTGGTAAGTTTTTGACCAAGTGAAAATAAAATGGTGAAAAAGACTTTTTACTTCTATTTATTACTTTTTTATCATTTTTTCTAATATTTCGTTTTATATAAATACATTTTTGTCAAAAACCCATTAACTCTAAAGGTCTTGTAAGTGTTTTGTTCCTTACAAAAAGAAATTTAGGACTTTGGACAATGAATTATGGACAGTTTTTATGATTTATTCTATTTTTGTCGCATGTACAATTACTTTTTAAGGGTTTTTAGAAAAACCTCAAGCATAGTCTTTGTTCGTTCTCGGGCTCGAAAACCAATGAGAACATAACCAAGTATAATTTTGTCATCTTTTCGTATGCGCCATGGTAACACGAAAATAACGAAACCTATGGAGAATTCTTTAAGCTCTTTTCATGCTCCTTAAAAACAAAAAGATTGTTGAGCGACCTTGTTCTTTTCATGCTCGTAAAAGTATTTGAAGAAAACGTTTGGTGGGTGATAGTTTATCACTTTTTCGGTCCTATTGAACTATTCTACGAAAAAGGAACTGAGAGAGTTCTCTTTTAAGTGTTTTTCCAAACTCTATAATCATGAAAAACCTTCAAGTTTTCTATCTTTGGACTCGTTAAACAAACATCGACAAGCCCATATGGGACCGAACCACTCCTTCTTAGGGTTCGTTAAATTTACTTCGAGGGACTCATCCGAAGGATGAGCTTATATCAACAAGCATATGTTATCCTCCTCAAGCTTGCGTAAAAATAAAGAGGTACTCACCATAAATGGTGGGGGAAATTTTGGGAAAGGAATGTGTCTTTGTATCTGTATTGATGGCAGTAAGCGTCGCCCTTGAACATGACACCCCTCTTCATCATATTGAATCTGGGTTGGGTAATCCGTTTGTCTCTTGTCTGACCTTCTGCAAGTTCATATCTCGAGTCATCTTTGAGTCAATACTGCCAAGATCATTGTCATGTCATTCATATGTTCAAGAGAAGTTCAACCGAAACCTTATTTTGAGTCGGCCATTTGTAATTGTTCATTCTTACCATGTCAGCCTTCCCTGTGTCAGTCCCAAGTCACATATGTATTTTTCTCTATCCTAAATCTGTTACTTGTTTCGTGTCATTGATGGGGGAGACATCAAGGCCCTCCTGTGACGAGCCTTTTTCCTGTCGATTTCATCTCATTATCCAGGAAAAAGGCTTAGAAATTATTTAGCACCTTAGAGTCTGCATGCCTCAATGGCAGGTTCTTTGCTTTCGACAGTGGATCCACATCATTGATCCCTGAACGAAAGATTCTATCAAGTGTTCGACTTCAACTCATTCATTCACACTTGTTGGATTGTACTAGGGTACCTTGGGAGTCATTGACATCAATGGTGATTTCCCTCACACTTGTTAACAATTTTCATTAATGACTAGTAATCAAGTGGTTTCTATTCACGTTCGAATTCAACATCTGTAATCATTTGACTAGAATTGTACTAACGGACGATGGATTGAAGACCCTGGACTTCATCATTTTTTGTCCAGGTTGCGGAGGAGTATCTGTGATTTATTTTGACACATAGATCCACTTTGTATGTCTCGTAGCTATGTTCACACTTGAGTTTTTCATGGATGGATCCACAGTGTATTCCCAGTGGCTATGCAAAATATTGTTGACATGGATCCACGTTATATAATTGGTGGCCATGACCTGCATTTATGATTTCAATCATTTACGGTCTGAACATGGGAATGCCTACTTCAAACATGATATGATATTGTACAGATGCTTGATTGTTTGCAGGTTCCTGATTGGTGCGCCCCTAGTTCCTGACACATACACGCTTATTTTACAAAGTATTTTGACTATCTCGAGTTCCAGTCTCATACTTTGGTGGGCATTATGTTACACATTATTTTGGTCACCCTGATGATGGTTACATAAACATGTGTTCAGGCTCCCAATATAATCTTTTGCCTGAGAAAAGCAACCTCTTTCCACCCTTGGAAGATGTATTTTTGGAAGGCCGTCGCAGGCAGCTTCCTTTACACAGTGCGAAAATCCTTAATTTTTGCATGTTGTACTATAGCCAGTCAGCGGGATTTCCGTAGGCTGATATATAGGCAGGTCACGGTGGCGCTTTAAAGCTAAAAGAGGAAAGAAGTTCTAGTAGCTTCTAGAAGTGGAATCTTCTGAAAATATGAAGTGGCGTCTGTGTGGTTACGATCCTACTGACTTCTCTGATTTGATGGGATCATCCTCATCTCTTTAACCACTTTGGCTTCTCTTATATAATGATAGGCTTCTCATAGAAAAGGTTAGAGGTACAAGCATAAAGAATCATAGAGAAGCATAGAGATTGAGAAAAGAATAGGTTGAAGACTGTGAAGAATCTCATTTCAAGTGATGCTTGAGGTCTCCATTCATCCAACAAGCTTTTGAGAGAAATCTTCATACAAAAGGTCGGAGCAAATGTATGTGTGTGTCAGAACAAAGGGCCACTAAAAGGGAACTTGCGACATCAAGGCGATTCGGTTGTATCTTCTATATTTCATTAATATAATACGGTGGCATGTCTCTTTCCCATAAAATGATTGATATTTTATTACGTGATTCTTTGATCACATGTTTAGGTTGTCATTGAATTTCATTATCCCTACTTTCATGTTAGTTGATTTGTGTTATTACAGATCCGATTTCACAAGAGTATTGGAGCAAAGCAGGATCAACAAAGACATAAGGAAGTGATTCATAAGGCATGTTATCTATTCCTCTTTTGGTAATTAAATTCAATGATCATAATATAGGGAAAGTGTATTGTTCTGTCATGTTTTGTTCTAGATCCAGGTGGATCTAGGGTGATTAGTTCATGTCTGCATCTATCGATTTAACCGATAACAAGGAGGATAGGTACAGAGTCATAGATGAGGTCGTCTTCTATAAATATTGAGTCTTCCTTATGCCTGGATCTAGTCTAAAAAAGAAAATCTTGGTGATAGTACACAACTCACCTTTAGTAGGCCATCAGGGCTTCTTCAAGACATATAAGCAA
Source organism: Picea glauca (assembly GCA_000966675.3). Classification (NCBI taxonomy): domain Eukaryota; kingdom Viridiplantae; phylum Streptophyta; class Pinopsida; order Pinales; family Pinaceae; genus Picea; species Picea glauca. The sequence goes on from JZKD02S1729316.1 coordinate 28,770, forward strand.
GTCAAGGAAATATTATCTTGAAAGGGTCTCAAGAAGGATGTGATGAGACATATCAGTGAGTGTGTGACTTTTCAACAAAACAATTCAGAGCAGACACTCCCAGCAGGGTTGCTTCAGTGACTCCCTATTCCGAAGTAGAAATGGGAAAGTATATCCATAGACTTCATTATAGGCCTACCTAAGGCTCAGGGTAAGGACTGCATATTTGTAGTGGTCGACAAAATTGACCAAATCTGTGCACTTTTTTACGATTACTATAGAATACAACGTAGTGCAAGTGGCATAATTTTTCTTTAGAGAGATCTTCAAACTTCACTGGTTGCCACAATGTATAGTCAGTCGGTTCATCAACATATTTTGGCAGGATTTATTCAGATTGAGTGTGGAGATCAAAGATCCATCTCCAGCAGTCAGATTCCAGCGTGAGTATTAGAGGAGACATCAAAAGTATAGTGGGTCCTCTTCCCGAGGAGGCCTAGCGAAACTAAACCCTTAGAACCCATTTGAGATCAGGGGAAGGCACTTAATTTGAGCCATCCAACGCATTTTTCCAAGCCTTCTAGCCATCAGGGCGTCACATTCAATTAGTGGAGTTTGCAGAGTGTTTGACATACATAAGAGAGATCACGGATTCTCATATCTACTCATCTAGAGGGCTAGTGAGCTAGATTCCTTCCGACCCATTGGAGAGGGAGGCATGACGCTCCATTCGATATAGGTTCCATCAGATTTTGATAGTGGAATATACTTGGGTGACTCTTTTAGTGTTAGCTAGTGTGAGGGCATTTCCAATAGTTGGACATATTACTTCCGACAGTGATAGAGAGATCTAGGAGCCTGGCAGCAACAAATCCATCCAGGGCAAGTCTTATAGGGAAGAAGGCGAATTCATTGGGAAAAAAACTCATCAGATTCGGAGGAGTCTTGCTCGTGCATGCATCAAATTCATCGTCCAACAACAGATCCAACGCTGCATACAACAGAAAACCCACGCATTTCACATATCGGGCTTGCATGTCAATTATCTAGTGATGCGTGTTAGTTCTAGGTATTGTTCCATGATTTTACTAGTATTCCAGTATAGATCTAGTCATTTGAAGGTCTAACTAAAGATTGGTTTGGTTATTTTTACATGCATGTAGTCCGTGTGTGAAGTTTTTTACATGCATGTCATTATTGTAATTGCTTGACTATTCAATATATCTTAAACAAGTTGTTCCACCTGAAACCACATGCAAAATCACCACGCATGTTAAATTCAAATTATCAAACGCATTCAAAAACTGAAATAACCCATTCAACCACCCAAAGAGTATCATATCTATGACATACAAGGTTAGTAGAGAGTCAATATGTAGATCTACGAATTTGGGATATTACAGGTGATGTCAAAGCTAGGAAGATGACATTATAGGCCTCCAAAGGCCACACCCTAGTGCAAAGAGGTGGGGGCTTGTCTCCTAGCCCTACCAAAGTGCCCTCCAAAGGTGTAAAAACCCATGGTGGGTCGTCGAAATTTCGTTTTATTTAACTATCTCAAATCCTCCATTCGGGGTCTTTATCACCTTCTGCTCGTCCAGAGCTTTCCAACCATAGTCTCCAGGCTCAAAACCGAGCTCAGAATTGGTAGATAGACCTCTCCCAAGTTCCTCGGGTGTTCATTGGTCGTAGGCACACAAATTTCACATGGATCCAAATCAATAAGCTCCATCACGAGTCCTTTGATGTCCTGGAGCTTCCAACATTCCAAAATCTATGGTGGAGATCCATTCCCAAACCAATCCAATGAGTCAGCTTGATCCTTGGCTAACTCACAGTCTAGAAGGGAATTCGACATTCGGCCTTCGGATTGAAATTCGGGCCTACCCCTTCCCTCCATCTACACTCGCATATGACCGCGGGCTATGACCAAACACCAAGACAACAAGCGCCAAGACAACCACCACGTGAATCCTCCAGAGTTGCAAATATTCGAAGTTCACAATCCTACGTCGCGTGTCCTCAGAGAATTTGACGACCCTAATCCACTTCGGGACTTCAGGCTTCGACAGGTTCTCAAGTCTTCACACACACAAACCTCCAAAGTATTAGATATTCTGACACACATCCTCCTCTATTAAATGATCACGTTGAAGTCCAACCCTTCGGCCTTCGGGAGTTTATGTGTCACAACACCCCTATCCTCTTGAAGCGATCAACGTCGGGATGACTACGTCGTAGGTCTGATGGCTAGGATAGGACCTAAGGATCCCGAGATCTACAGTCCTAGTCACTTCACGAATTTGGGCTTCGAGAGTTCTGCACACTCCACCCTTGCTTCCCTCCGAAGCACACGGGTCTCCGTCACGTGTTCTTGTGGATCTAATGGTCCAGATCTTCTTTGCTACTTTGGGCTTCGGGAGTTTTCGAAGCTTGAAACTTCAAATCCTCTAGAGTGGCCCTTCTCCAGAGTTAACAATCTACTTCCATGTGCCTCCCTGTGAAAATGGCTAGGATCTACTACGACACTTCGACACTTCGGGTCCCTTTCGATTCTCTTCGATACTACACCCCAAATCCTCTAGGGTCCCAAAGTCCCGGACTCTCGGAGTTCCAGTCCCTTCACCAACCATGTTGGCTAGGTGGGCATGTACCAGGGGCTGACATGTAGATGGGTCAGGGCCGACACGTGCCCTCACTCGGGATGACACGTGTCATGTTCCAAAGGCTCTATGGGGTAGGTGATGCGCATGAATCCAGGTGGCGCCTGGCTTGTCAAGATTAAATCCATGTCAACGTGGATGGTGTCACTGTGCCTCGTCGCTCCAGCCTAATCAACTTTCAAAATCCCTCAGATCTCACAGTCGATATCCAACCAATACCAATTTGTTCACATATCAATGGTTCACAGTGATTGCGGGGCCTCAACATGCTCGCTCTTTACCGGAGAGCCCAATCTCTGCAATCCAAAATGTTCTCACCCGACTCTGTCTAATCATGGTCGTTGATCCTCCACCCCAACAGGATCAATGACATTGGTTGATTGTGGGCTGTGAACTAGCACGTCTGCTAATTTCACCTTCACACTCTGCAATGATTCCCAACCATCGATCTAATCGAGCGATTTGTGTTTGATCTGTTAACTCCAATGTATCTTTGAGTTGGTCCGACAACTGAGATAGGTCTTCATCCCGATGAGAGGCTCGCATTCATCTCCTTTGTCAGGTTCTTGATTCATCTATGGCTCTTCTTCACTTCATAACTTCGACGTTCGGGGAGTTTGATGTTATAGTATCTCCATTTTACCAAAGTGGAACTTCACTGTAGTACCATATGCGAAACCTTCCACTAGGCGATCGAATGGTCGAGAAGGGGCCCCAACAAACTCCCCAGATCAACGACTCACAACCTTTCGCGAATCTGACATTCAGGTATTTTTGACAGTTATGAAGTATGACATCCCAGGGCTTTAAGCTCCGAAGCCATCAAGAGTTAGCTCCTTTCGAACTTGGCGCAAGGTTCCTAGACCCTGGTCATATGGACCCTCTGATGAATCTCGAGCTATAAGCTCTACTCTTAACCGAGATTTGGTTAAGGTCATGGGCGTGAGCCCAAGGTCTCTCAGGCCACTGGTTTGAAGGAAGCGCCTTCCTAGCTCGCAGAAATTTAAGTTTTGAAGCAGGGCGGGGTAATCTCGTGGAATTACCGAGATGGTAGTAGTGCCAAGAGGCTTGCTCCAACTTTGGAATGGTGAGGTAACTCCGTGGGGAAAACACCTTCAAGGGTTAAACTAGGGCATACAAAAAATCAAGCAGAAGCATAAGTACTCAAGGAGATAAATACATACACATTACTCGATTAGTCAATACAGGCCAATCTTAAATGTATAAATACATGCATTCATTCATGATTCCATTTCAAAGCACAAAGCATGAAAACACTAATCAGAACTAGAAGACGTGATGTGACTGCTGAAAGAGGTGTTCGTTTCCACCCAACCATAGGCTCAGTCACTCCTAACGGATTTACCATTGGCCACCCCCGAGCTAGACCACGATGCTATGAGATTGAATCTTTTCTTCCGGCTCAACAAAAGTTAGGGACGAAGGTTACTCTCCTTCTCCTGACACATAAGTAGATATGGACGAAGATTACTCTCCTTCTCCTGACTTAGTCATAGACAGGGATGAAGGTTACTCTCCTTCTTCCGAGTCCGTCTCTATTTCCTGTGATCAGAACACATTCTTTTTATAGTTCTTCCTCGAACTCGAGAGTTCAGTCTCTCATCTCTGCACTCTTCGCAGATCCCCTCCCTTGACCCCCATGCTTTCCTTTCTTGTCTTTTCCAACAAGATTACATGTGGCTCGAACTCCCATTCTGTGGTCAGGTCTGGAAGCCTTACAAATGGACGGTCTGCTCCATCCCCTCATTAACTCCTAAGGAGGTCTTCCCACCTACCAGCCTAACTGTAATTAATTCCTAGGTCAGAGGGTTGTTCTGATCCTGGGCACTTAAATCCAGCAAGGTACTGGTTCAGTGGAATTTAGCGCAACCATTCCTGGTCCCCTCCACCATCTCTTTCCTAGCATTCGTGGTCTCTCTTAGCACATCCCCTTTCCAACAATCCTGCAACACGTATTCATTTTCAATTAAAATAACATAATTTACATGCATCGACCTTTCATACAAAGGTCCATCAAATCAAACATCCACACCTTTGAGTTTGTCATAGTTCATTGGCCAATATAGTTATATTTACAACTCGGGGAAACATGGTGTTACAATTCCCTCCCCCGTAATGGAACATCGTCCTCGATGTTCAACCTTCCAATGTGCTATGTATATAGAGGAGTAAACAAAACCGGATATGCCTATCTCATGGCATCCTCCATTTCCCACGTAACCTTATCTGGGCCAAAGTGTTTCCATTGCACCTTGACCTGTGCAATGGTTCGGTTCCTAAGTGAGCTTTCTTTCCTGTCTAGTATAAATTGAGGTTCTAGCAAGAATTCTCCCTCTGGTTCCACATGGATCACAAACCAATCAATCATATGATTAGAATCATGTACATATTTCTTCAATAATGAAACATGGAAAACATTATGTGCCTTTACAGTGGGAGGGTGTGCTAGCCTATAGGCTATAGGTCCCACTCTATCTAAGACTTCAAAGGGTCCACAATACCGAGGTGCCATCTTGGCACAAGCTCCCATTCTCAAGGAACTCTTCCTGGATCTAACTTTGAGATAGACATGGTCTCTTGCCTTGAATTCTCTGGGGGTTCTCTTTCGGTCGGCGTAGCTCTTTTGTCTATCCTGAGAATTTTTCAGGTTTTGTTTTATCTGAATCACTTGCTACTCCATTTCTTTCTGCATGTTCAGTCAGATAGTAATTCTATCCATTGGATTACTCCAACTGATTGGAATCTTGCATTGTCTACCATAGAGGGCTTCAAAAGGGCTCATCTTTAGTGACTCTTGATAACTGTTGTTGTAGGATGGCAGGTAGTCTTCCCAGTTCTTAGGCTAATGCATTACATGCATCCTTAACATGTCTTCTAATATCCAGTTTACTCTTTCTGTCTGTCCATTAGTTTGACGGTGATAGGTTGTGTTAAACAACAATTTAGTCTCACAACTAACCATTAAGAATTTCCAAGAGATTGAAGTAAATTTTGTGTCTCTGTCAAATATAATCTCCCTAGGCATGCCATGTAGTATGAATATATCCTTCATGAAGATGTTGGTAATATCTATTGACTTACAAGTCGACTTGACAGGGACGAAGTGAACATACTTGCTCAATTTGTCCACCACTACCTCGATGGCATCATTTTGCTTGGCTGATTTTGGCAATCTGGTGATGAAATCCATGGAGATGGTTTCCCATTTCCATTCTGGAATTGGTAGAGGTTGTACCAACCCTGTTGGGTGCCGGTGTTCTGCCTTAACTTGTCGGCATTCTAGACACTTAGCTAGATAGTTAGCTATGTGATTTTTCAATCCAGGCCAATATAATTGTTTCCTAGTGGCTGTGATCATTTTCTGATAAACTGGATGACCAATATATGGTCTCTTGTGCATTTCGTCCATTATGAACCTCTTCAAGTCGTCGCAACTTGGGATATACAATCTGTTTCTGTAAGTCAGGAGGCCTTTATTGAACATCTAATAGCCTTCATACTTTAGCCTTGTAGGATCTTGCCTTGGATATGAGGTCACGGTCTTGAAGAATGCATCTGTTTCTTGTGCATTCTTGACTCTTTCCCTGACATTTGTTTCATAGGTGCTTACCGCTAGCAGGTGAATCGTTTTCACACTTCTGCTAAGGGCATCAACCACCCTATTTTCCTTTCCTTTGATATGTTTGATTTTGAAATCAAACTCACTAAGGAGATCCATCCACCTAACTTGCCTGGCATTGAGTTTTGGTTGATCAAACAGGTGCCTCAACCCACAATGGTCGGTCATAAGTACAAATATCCTACCTAGGAGGTAATGCCTCCACATTTTTAAAGCATGCAATATGGCATCCAATTCTAGATCATGGATCACATGATTGATTTCATGCTCATTCAATTTTCTGGATTTGTAGCAAATTACATGTCCTTCTTGCATAAGGACTCCTCTGAGTCCTTCCTTGCATGGATCTGTACACACAAGGAAGACATTATCAGAGTCTATAATCTTCATCATGGGTGCATGAGTTAGAAGGTATTTCAGTTTATGAAATCTTTCTTCACATTTTGATGTCCCAATGAGCTTAACCCCCCTTTTCTGAAGGGCAGTGATTGGACAACGAATCTTGGAAAATCCTTTTATAAAACCTTCTATAGTATCCTGCTAAGCCCATAAAGGATCTGATATCAGATACATCCTTTGGGGTAGGCCATTCAATAATAGACCCAACCTTGTCAAGGTCTACTACCACTCCTTCTTTAGAAATCACATGGCCTAAGTAATGGACTTACTTATGGAAAAAGTCACACTTGCTAAACTTAGCGTAGAGTTGTTGCTCTCTTAGTACTCGAAGTACAAGTCTAAGATGTTCTTCATGCTCCTCCCTATTCTTTGAGTAGATTTAGGATATCAAAAATGAAAACCAATACAAATCTATCTATAAATTTGTTGAGTACATTATTCATCAAGCACATAAAAGTGGCGGGGGCATTGGTTAATCCAAATGGCACCACCTCAAATTCATAGTGACAATACCTCATCCCGAAGGTTGTTTTGTGGATGTCTTCATCCTTGGTTCAGACTTGATGGTATCCAGACCTTAAGTCAATCTTTGAGAAAATGGAAGCACCCCCTAAATGGTCGAACAAGTCATCGATTCTTGGTAAGGGATACTTATTCTTTATGGTTGTCTTATTGAGTTGTTTATAGTCTATGCACAGTCGGAGTGTGCCATCCTTATTTTTCACAAACAAGGCTGGTGCTCCCCACAGAGACACATTGGGCTGGATGTAGCCTTTGTTCATCATCTCCTTTAGTTGTAGCTTGAGTTCAACTAGCTCTGGTGTACTCATCCTATAGGGCATTCTAGATACTGGCACTGCTCCTGGTGCAAGTTCTATTGAGAAGTCAGTCTCTTATCGAAGGTAGATCCGATACCTCTTTTGGGAACACATATTTATATTCTCTTAATATGGGGTGGTACTCTAGGTTTGGTTTTCCATCCTCAATAGATTCTAACACATGTATTGCATATAGGGAACATCCCTTTCTGAAATATTTTTTTTTTCATTTGAAGGGATGATATTCGCCTCACCAAGACAAAATTTTGAATCCCTTGGAGGGTTATATTTATCCCTTCTTCATTTTCACACTCTAAGGTCTTATGGTAACAATCCAACCTGGTTTTATGGGCGGCTAACCAATCCATACCAATCAACAGGTCATAATATCCTAGGGGAAATATCTTAAGGGTCGCTTGGGTGGGCAATCCATCCATAATGAATTGACAAGATGGTATGACCTCTGCTACTTTTCTTTTTGTTTCGGTGGCTGGTTGTGCCAACCATGGATTAACATGTCTAACTAGTTGCAGTTTACACTTATCAACAATCTGAGGGGCTACATAACTCAAATTAGAACCAGGGTCAATTAAAAGAGAAATCAAATGGTTGGCAATCATACCTTCCATCTCCACCACTGAAGCTTGGTGGTCGACTTGTTTATTATTCACGGCTGCATAAATCCATGGCATGCTCCTAGCCAAATCATTGACTGTGGTAGCTTCTTGGATGTTGTAGACTCTCCTACTGTTATGTTGTCTGTGTGGGAAATCCCTCATCAAATGTTCTTCTCCGCAACCCCAACATTCCAAGGGTTATCTCTTTGGGTTATCAGTCTTTCCTAGGGTTGATCCAAAAGGTTTATTTCCTCTCTAGGAGGGGAAATTCTATTCATACACACTTCTGGTAGGAAGGTTCATCCTAGAACCCTTCCTATAGTTCTTAGATCTTGAGGATTTAAACCCCTTCTTCTTGAGTCCCAAACTACTCTTCTTCTTGAAGTGTTTCTTAAACTGTTTCCATGACAAGTCCTTCTCATGGATTCCTTTCACATTCCTAAGGTCTTCCCACCAAATGGAAGCCTTTCCTTTCAAGTTGAATATTGCTATTCAAGCCTTCGAGTTTTTAGAGTAGTCACGGACTCTGAAATACTTCTTTAAACCAAGCAGCTAGTCTTCGGCATCTTCCCCTTTTTCAATCTCTCCATCGAAAGATGGTGGTTTGGCTTTCTTGAGTTCTTTAGGATTGTGAATTTTTGAATGCTTTCGCTTATTTCCTTTCCTTTGAGAATGTGATCTAGTTTTTCCACTAGAAGATCCCTCAGAGTTGCCAGTTTCCTCTCCAGAGGACTCTCCCGATGAGTGTTCCCTGCCTCCAGGTTGGGCCTTCCTCGAGGTACTCCTCTTAGTGTGGCCACTTATGGGACCACGTTTCGTATCTCAGGTGGACTTTGACTTCTCCTCATATGTCATCGGTCCACATGAATGGTTATGAGTCCATGCTGCAACTGCCTATGTATGTCGGATAAGCTCTGCAACAAGACTACATTAATTTATGTTTGTTTTTCTTGCTCCTTTATCAATCTCTCGTTGTCGACCTTGCAACTCTGTAATTCGGCCATGAGGCTCCTTACAGTTTCAGCCAGATCCGGAGGGGTCTCCACCGCACTCCTCTCGTCATATTCTTTGTCTCTATTGTGGGAGCCATCCCCCACTTCATGGCGCGTCATCATCCTTTATGCTTGTAGCTTCCCACGATTTATTGACTGCTTGAGTGATGACAAAACACTTGATGTTAGCTAACAGTATATTAGTTCATGAACAACACACAATTCATATTTCTTAAATTCACACATAGAGTAGAAAGTTTTCATTCGGTTCTTCAGTAAAATTTTTAACCAGACTCTTTAGGAAATAGGTAAGGTAGGGTGTCACCCTTAAGAGTTCTTTAAACATGGTTTTTAAGTGACTCGTCCATGAGCCCAAGTAGGCCAAGTGTTGTAACCATGCTCTGATACCAATTTGTAACACAACCATGGTGGGTCGTCGAAATTTTATTTTCCTTAACTATCTCAAATCCTCCATTCGGGGTCTTTATCACCTTATGCTCTTCCAGAGCGTTCCAACCACGATTTCTGTGCTCAAAATCGAGCTCAGAACTAGAAAATAGACCTCTCCCAAGTTCCTCGGGTGTTCATTGGTTGGGGGCACATGAATTTCATGTGGATCCAACTCAATAAGCTCAATCCTGAGTCCTTTGATGTCCCATAGCTTCCAACATTCCAAAATCTATGGTGGAGATCCATTCCCCAACCAATCCAATGACTAGGCTTGATCCTCGACTAACTCGCAGGTTAGCGGAGGATTCGGTGTTTGACCTTCAGATTGAAATCCAGGCCTAGCCCCTTCCCTCCATATACACTCGCATATGACCGCAGGCTATGACCAGACACCAAGACAACAGGTGCCAAGACAACCACCGCGTAAATCCTCTGGAGTGGCAAATCTCCAAAGTTCATAATCCGATGTCGCGTGTCCTCTGAGAATTTGACAGCCCTGATCCACTTCGGGACTATGGGCTTCGACAGGTTCTCGAGTCTTCACACACACAAACCTCCAGAGGGAAATCCTTCCGAAGTGTCGGATATTCTGATATGCGTCCTCCTCTATTAAACGGTCATGATGAACTTCGACACTTCAGCCTTCGAGAGTTTTGGTGTCACAACATCCCTATCCTCCAGAAGAGGTCAATGCCGAGATGACTACGTCGTAGATCCAACGGTTAGGATAGGACCCAAAGGATCCCTAGATCTACAGTCCTAGTCACTTCAAGAATTTGGGCTTCAGGAGTTCTGCACACTCCACCCTTGCTTCTCTCCGAAGTACACGGATCTCCGCCACATGTTCATGTGGATCCAATGGTCCAGATGTTCTTCGCTACTTTGGGATTCAGGAGTTTTCAAAGCTCGACACTTCAAATCCTCCAAAGTGGCTCTTCCCCAGAGTTAACAATATACTGCCATGTGCCTCCCTACACTAACAACTAGGATCTACCCCGACACTTCGGCACTTCAGGTCCCTCTGGACTCTCTACGATACTACACCCCAAATCCTTCGGGGTCTCGAAGTCCTAGACTCTCAGAGTTTCAGTCCCTTCATCAACCACGTTGGGTTGGTGGGCACGTACCAGGGGTTGACACATAGATGGATTAGGGGAGACACGTTTCCTCACCCAGGATGACACGTGTCATGTTCCAAAGGCTCTATGGGGTAGGTGATGTGCATGAATACAGGTGCCGCGTGGCTCGTCAAGATTAAATCCACATAAGCATGGACAACATCACTACACCTTGTCGCTCTGGCCTAATCATCTTTCAACATCCCTCAGATCTCATGGTCGAGATCCAACCAATACTGATTTGTTCACAGATCAACGGTTCACAGTGATTGCAGGGCCCCAACATGCTCACTCTTTACCAGAGAGCTCAATCTCTGCAATCTGGAAAGTGCTCGCTCGACTCTATCTAATCATGGTCATTGATCCTCCACCCCGACGGGATCAACGACATTGGTTGATTGCAGGCCATGACCTAGCACATCCGCTAATTTCACCTTCCCGCTCCGCAATGAGTCCCAACCATCATTCTAATTAAGTGGTTGGTGTTTGATCCGTTAACTCCAGTGGATCTTTGAGTCGATCCGACGACCGAGATAGGTCTCCCTCCCGATGAATGACTCACATTCATCTCCTTTGTTAGGTTCTTGATTCATCTACGACTCTTCTTCACTTCGTAACTTCGACGTTCGAGGAGTTTGATGCTATAGCATTTCCATTCTCCCAAAGTGGAACTTCGTCGAAGTACCATACACAAAACCTTCTACTAAGCGATCGAAGGACTTAAGATGGAGCTTATTGAGTTGGATCCACGTGAAATCCGCGTAACCCCGACCAATGAACACCCGAGGAACTTGGGAGAGGTCTACTTTCCAATTCTGAGCTCGGTTTTTAGCATGGAGACCATGGTTGGAATGCTCTAGACGAGCATAAGGTGATAAAGACCCCGAATGGAGGATTTGATATAGTTAAGGAAAACAAAAATTTTGATGACCCACCATGCGTGTGTTACAAATTGGTATCGAAGTACCATACACAAAACCTTCCACTAGGCGATCAAATGGTCGAGAAGGGGCCCCAAAAGACTCCCCAGATTAACGACTCACAACCTTTCATGACTCTGACATTCATGTATTTTTGACAGTTATGAAGTTTGACATACCAGGGCTTTGAGCTCCTAAAGCTCCGAAGCCATCAAGAGTTAGCTCCTTTCGGACTTGGCGCAAGGTTCCTAGACCCTAGTCATATGGACCCTCTGATGAATTTCAGGCTATAATCTCTACTCTTAGCTGAGATTTGGTTAAGGCCGTGGGCCTAAGCCTGAGGTATCTTAGGCTACTGGTTTGAAGGAAGCGCCTTCCTAGCTCGTAGAACTTTAAGTTCTGGAGAAGGGCGGGGTAATCTCGTGGAATTATCGAGATGGTAGTAGTGCCAAGAGGCTTGCTCCGACTTTGGATTCGTGAGGTAACTCCCTGGGGAAAACACCTTCGAGGGTTAAACTTGAGCATACAAAAAATCAAGCAGAAGCATAAGTGCTCAAGGAGATAAATACATACATAGTACTCGATCAATCAATACATAGGCCAATCTTAAATGTATACATACATGCATTCATTCATTATTCCATTTCAAAGCACAAAGCATGAAAACACTTATCAGAACCAGAAGATGTGATGCAACTGTTGAAAGGGGTGTCCGTTTCCACCCAACCATAGGCTCAGTCACTCCTAACGGATTTACCACTGGCCACCCTTGAGCTAGACCATGATTCTATGAGATTGAATATTTTCTTCTAGCTCAATGAAAGTTAGGGACGAAGGTTACTCTCCTTCTCCTGGCATAGAAATAGATAGGGATGAAGGTTACTCTCCTTCTCTCGACTTAGTCATAGGTAGGGACAAAGGTTACTCTCCTTCTCCCGAGTCAGTCTCTATTTCTTGCGATCATAACACATTCTTTTCACAGTTCTTCCTCGAACCCGAGAGCTCAGTCTCTTGTCTCTTCACTATTCATAGATCCCCTCCTTTGACCCCCATGCTTTCCTTTCTTTCCTTTTCCAATAAGATTGTGTGTGGTCTGAATCCCCAGTCCATGGTCAGGTAGAAGCCTTACAGATGGGCGGTCTGCCCCATCCCCTCATTAACTCTTGAGGAGGTATTCCCACCTACCAACCCGAGTGTAATTCATTTCTGGGTCAGAGGGTTGTTCTGATCCCGAGCACTTAAATCCAACAAGGTACTGGTTCAATGGAGGTTAATGCAACCATTCATGGTCCCCTCCACCATCTCTTTCCTAGCATTCATGGTCTCTCTTAGCACATCCCCTTTCCAACAATCCTGCAACACATATTCATTTTCTATTAAAATAACAAAATTTACATTCATCAACCATTCATACAAAGGTCCATCAAATCAAACATTCACACCTTTGAGTTTGCCATAATTCATTAGCCAATATAGTTATATTTACAACTTAGGGAAATAGGGTGTTACAAAAGGCAATGCCCCCTTATTCAATGTACAAATGGTGATCACAAGCCTGCTCCAGACGTGGGGTTTACGCATCCATCCTTAGGCTCCAAACCCCACATGAAGGTCTGGAAACAATCATCTGTTCATGAATACCTGTCCACCGGGAAAGGTTCTACAAAGACAAACATGGTTCCATAAGTCACAAGAATTATTCCAAGTAAGCCATATATAATAATGGAACCACCCAAACATGTGCATCAAAGCCCCCTTTTCAAACTAAACAAATGCTCAAAGACCTTATACAATTTGTCAAATTTAGATGTGGGAGGGGTGTCAAGGCATCCTATTGGCTCATTCAATCCCCAAGTCAAAGGCATTTCCCAAAGGAAACATATCTAAGTTATGTGTAAGCATGAGGTGGAGTGAGGTAATACTTATGGTCACGGGGTTCATGACATACAAGGGTTCTTATTGTCTCATTTATGGGTGCCTTTGTAGAGGGTGTGTTGCCCTTCGTCTGCGATGCAACATTTTTCCAAGCCCAATCATTTGCCATTAATTAATTAGAGTGTTCCAAGTTGAAGACAATAAGGGGCACTAAAAAGGAAAATACACAGCCCACATACGCTCTACCTTGGTTCAAGCATTCCAAGTTGAAGACAATAAGGGGAACTAAAAAGGAAATGCATGGGCCACATATGCTCTACCTTGGTTTTGCTTGATTGATTAATTAGTTACTTATTTATGGGTCCCTCATTTTTTTCAAGAAGCATTTCATTGCTCTTAGGATCCCTGGTCGAGCATCTGGAAAGTTTATGATTGGATTTTATCTTTTATCAGCTACATTTCCCTCTAGGCCTTTAGCCCCTTCTTCCCATGAAATGAGGTACAATCCCTTCTTGGGTTAGTATACCCGAAGACCCAAAAGATGAGGAAACAAAATGGAAGAAGTATGGAAAGTGATAATTATGATCGAGAATGGTACGGTGACTTTTCAAGGAACCCCCCAACAACACCCCAACACCCCACTTACTAGGGTGACCAACTTACTAGGATGTAATGACACCCACCAAGGTTAAATAAGGCAAAAGGTATAATTTCCTAGCAAATGTTTGTAATCAAGAAATGATTCTCTGCAACATATTCAAATGCTTCAATTATTAAAGTGGCACTTACCATGAAACTAGACTTATTACCTCATGAAGCAAGACCTGTTGTCCTCCAGGGCCAGGTCAATGTGATGGATGTTTCTTTGCTACTGGTGATCAATAATGGCATAATTCAAGATAGGAGGGGCCATGTGGGGGCTCTTCTAGTCAATATGGCTCTCGACACTCCATGTCTGCTACCTATGGGCCTCAAGACATGATCTCCTTAGTTATCGCTAGACTTTTTGGGGGGGAGGGGGGGGGCGGGTAACATCAAGCTCCTACTTGGGGACATGTGCTCATTGTAGAGTGCATGATAACCTCAACATATTTGCGCCTACACATTCAAGTAAAATAGTTAGAGTATTGTTGACAACCTCACGAAGATATGAATCCCCCTGCGTTTTTATAGTGGTGGTACTTGTTAGAAAAACAAGACCGTGGAGCAATAAAATAAAAACAAATGCGGAAGCAAAACAGAGAAGATACACAATACAAGAGAGACACAGATTTATGTGGTTCACCCAGTGTGGGCTATGTCCACTAGAGAAATTGCCAGGTCCTTCCTTTATTATTATCCAGCAAATGAAGGGATACAACCTACAACAAAAGCCGCTGTAACTTCCTCTTCTTTCTCTCACAGTCTCCTCTCTCATAATACAATATTCGCCATCAATCATAGCCGCAATGCATTTCCCTCATAAAAGAGGGTTGCTTTCTAGGGCAAAAACACTAACATAATCTCTACCGTTAGATTTGCGACCTTATAATGAACGGTCCAGATTTACAATGAAATTACAATATACATTTACAAGGCAAATTTTCCTTCGGGGGCTTCGCCCTCGAACCCCCACTGGGAGGATAGCCCCCCCCGGACCCCACAGAGGGGGTACCCCCCCTCTGCACTCCCCCACGTGGAAGAGTGTACATACTTATGGGGTGTAAATACTTCATGGGGTATAAAAACGACTGAAAACAAGGACCTCTCAATCAGGAAGATAATTAGGCTCCACAACCAACAATACTCCTCTTTGGCTGAAAGATATATCTGTGATATCTTGGAATAAGGAGAATGCTAAACAACAAACCCTAGATCTTTATTGCTTGGAATTATGAAATGATATGGTTCTTTAGTAACCCGATATAATCTTTATGTGCAACAAGAAGCCTTTTAACCATAAAAATATTGGAGGGTTTCAATATCAGAATATCTTTGAGCTTAACATCAAATATACAACCTTCTTAATCACGTAAAAATATATCCATATCTTCTTCACGAGAAATATGAGAGAAATATTTGATCATCTCAAAGAATTTTAGAAGAGTATTATTATCAAGTTCAAAAAAAGAATTTGATAGGTCAATTTCAAATACCTTATACTCAAAACTGAAAGTTACAAGATACAATTGAAATCAACCCCGAAGTAATTCTTTGTGGAGTTTTTATTCATTAAAGATGTTCTTCATTACAAAATATCTAACATTCATATACATGGATGTAAATACTCCATGATCATATAAGAAAATTCTTTTGAAGAATACAAGAAGAACACTCAAGAACTCAACCTTGTACCCAATTCAAAGATTCAAGCATAAATCTAAGAGAAATGGTGTAGAAGAGGAGTGGAAAAGATAGAGATTTCTCTGTGTTGATCATAAAATTTGTTACATATTGATGGTTGTACTTTGTTCTTCTGATCGTCTGTCCTTGCCCTTCTGAATAATGGAACCCTTGATGAAGTCTTTCTTCTCTTTAAAAATCAAATTTCTAACTACTTGAGTAGTTATGGTTGTTTCCTTCTTGAATTTCCCGTATAATTCTTTTCTTGAAACATTCACTTTAATTAATACCTCATTTAAGTTTGCTTAATGAGTTGACATCATTAACATCCAAATATTTCAAATGGGTCTTTTTTTTTTTAATAAAAGTTTTTAAATAAACTTTTATTTAAAAAAATGTAATTAATTGCCCTTTAAAAGAGGAGGACTGCATTTTAATTTTATGGAAGCGTTAATAAAATTTTCAGCCTTTTAAACAAATTCATATGTTATCTTCACTCTCTCAGCTTTCCAACGATTTAAATTTTATCCAAATCCGACTACCGGATCTCAAGATATGACCTCGTGAAGTTGAGTTGTCAAGGAGATCCATTAAAAATGAAGCTGACTAATAGTTCAATTTACGAGAAAAAATTGGCCATTTTTAACCTTTAAAACCTATACCAACATCTTATTAATCAAAATACCTTTCCAACGATATACAATTTGCGGGATTTCGTCGCCCGAAGCTCAAGTTATGGCTTCTACAAGATTGTGACTCAGCGACTGTCAATCAAATTTGATGGGCAAATGTGGGCCCTTGATCTCAAATTCGTTTTTTCTCCTTTGTAAATTCGATTTTTTGGTCATAAAAGTTATACCACATGCATGTGATTATTTGAGTTTTAATAGTATCCAAGGGTTTAGTGCATCCGAGGGTTCCTCTATTTCTTCATCTTTTGAATCACAAAAAAGAGCATCATCAAAAACCTGAAAAGGAAAATGATCAGCTACATTCTCTTCTTCTTGTGCAGGAGGAATGGAAGCTTGGATGACTTCATCAACTGGAGGAGTAGACACCAACACTTCATCCTAACAATTCACTTTTCCAGGCTCTCATTCATTGTTTTCAGTAGAACTGTGGGATAATTCTTGCTCTTCCTTGAGGGATTGGTAATCCCCTTTATAGGCTTATTCCTTGGGTCCCTTTACTGGAGTTGTGCAACCTTATTCATCTAAGGGATGCTCAATACATGGAGTTTCTTCATTATCCAACTCGTCGTTACTTGATTGCTTGTCTATAGGGTAATCTCCATCAGAATCTGCATCCTCTGAATCATCCCATACTTCTCAATCCATATTCAACTTCAATATCTTGGATAAGACCCAAGGTTGGTCATACTTCTCTCGTATACTGGCACAAAGCATTTTTACTTGGAAGTATGCCTTAGCAAGCTCTTATTCTCCTGAAGCTTGGAGACTTTGTTCATAAATTTCCAATCCGGGGTCATGCTCTCTTTGTCTTATTGACCATAGTCCAATTAATACATGTACATCCTTGCAAAGACAAACTAGTTGCTTGCACACTTCCTTATCCTTTCAGATGTTTTTTTTAAATGTTTTAGAGAATTATTTGCTTTGTTCTTCATATGCTTCTTTATATTCCTCAAAGGATTCCTCTTTTCGAAGGGCTTCTTTGAGATTTTGGAGGGCATCTTCAAGTGTCTCACTTAGACTCCAGTATTCAAGGAATTTTGTAGCATGGTCTGTGAAGGAACATATACTTTTTGGTTTAAGATTCCTTGAAAGGCATAATTGTATTTCAAATGGTATCTTAACCCAAAAAAACAACATCCGCACAACTTCATGCTCCTTTAGCCTTCTTGTGTACTGTATTATCTTTACAACATATGCAATGGCCAAGGATGGGTCGCTATCATATTTTGGGAAACCTGTAGACCATTCCGAGGGAACATTGTTAGGGTACCCAAGAAATATATTTGTATGAATGTATGGGTAAAGCTTACAAATATTTGATAAGTCCATGATTCCATCACTTGGGAGTTCTCAATGACACCTTGGAATCTGTCAGTCGATTTTCCTGATGATCAACCCTAAATCATCAAAGAAGATGAGGGAATCACCCTTAGTGGAGTCACTAGGTAAGCGCATAAGATAAGGGCTTTGGGGAAAGCTAACCAAAGATACGTCGTTGAGGAAAACAGACATGATTATCCCCGACAACGATGCCAAAATGTTATTGCAGGATTTGTACTTATGCCAAAGCCCCACACAACTCTTCAAATCCACGTAACTACAAGATAACCCACCACTGTCAATTAGTAGGAAATCCCCACTTTTTAGGGATGTATGAGGTCCAGCCCAGGAGAGGCATCCCCGGTAACCTCAAGGGATCAGATTGCAAAGATATGGTCAAGCTCAAAGAGTTCTCTCGTAGGTTATCTAAGTTAAAGGGTATATGTATGTGAAATTGAGGCAAATGAAGAGTTTTGTGTACATGCCTAGGACAAGAACAATATAGCATGTATATGTAACAATTTCCAAGTACAAAAATGATAAAATGCCTCAATAGATCATGTACAACTTTAATATATGGTGGCTGAAGTAAAATTGCAACGAGTTATTAGTTTACAACAACAATTAGGAATTTGTAACAACCATAATAAATTTAGCTCAGAATTACAAGAAAAGACATCATAAATTTAGCATTTATCCAAAAGATTAAGTAACACTTATCATGAACAATTTTTGAGTGAGTTAGTTAGTTGTTAGAGTGAGTTATGCGGAAAAATTATAGCAGTTAGGATGGTTGTGGCAAAGATTTGCAACAACAACAACTAAATTAGTGATTTAAGGTAAGCTAGGGTTAGAAAATGTTAGTGAAAGCTTTAGAGAGTAAATTTTGAGAGTTGGTTTGATCAATTTCTTCACAAGAGAGCAAGTAGACAAGTGCATTTTGGGCTATGGAGTCATTTACAACAACAAAAAACAGTTGGAGAAATAATGATAATAATGTCCTACGGATTATGAGATGAAGATTGAGGTGTTATCACTTTAGGGCCTCAAATTTCAAATCTCAAAAGATGAATTTTGCTAGAGAGCAAGAACTTTTGGGCTTTAGTGGATTCTTCTTCCTCATTAGACTCTTGAAATACATATATTGCAACAAGCCTCTAGCACCAAACTCCTAAAGTGCTAGCACTTTAGGGCTTTAAGAGCTTAGTCTTGTTGGATTACCGAGGAGGGGGGGGGGTGAATCAATGATGAGCAATTTTAGTACTTTTACCCATAGTATATTCTTCAAAAATATTCAATAGTTTATCACTAGCATTCAATATATCATCAACAGTATAATCATAAACATCATCACATCACAATAGATACGCAATGCAACAAAATTTATGTGGAAACTCAAATGGGAGAAAACAATTGAATGTTTTTCTTATATATCAAAAGAATACATTCATTGGAAGCACCAACTACCCGATTCTCTAGCTACAACTAGAAGGAGGCTCCACCCCCCTATTCTCATACTGCAACCTGAAGGAATCTACAACTCCCTGAATTCTTTGGCTACAACCCCCTGAGTTCTTCGACTCCAATCAGAAGGTGGCTACAACCACCTATCCTTGCCCCGTCCTGCCACTCTGAAATATAAGTGTAGACCAACTGTCACTATCACAAACTCTACCACTTTCACTGCCACTGTGTCTCTACTACTATCTCTGTCACTGTCACTATCTCATCAACCTGTATCTACTCATCAATCAACTAACACTTGTACCATACCATGTATCAATCGTATACCAACATACATTATATCTCATGCATCAATCATGAACCAAAGATACATCAATAAAGAATAGTGAGTCATGAACTAAAGCGTCAACCATGTGTAACCTGTACCATATACCATACCATAAACCATATGCAGATCTGTATCATATCATCAATGAAGTATCTCAAGGAACCAATGCATGTCCCTCATGCATATGCCACTGTACAACATGAATATGCCTCAACCATGTACAATCACCTCAAAGATATGAACTTTAAGAACCATGTCATATATTGAACCAGATATAAGAGTGCTCCTCACTCATCTAAGCAACCAAGATATACCATATCCAAGTACCAAACCAACCATACTAAGTATGCCTTAAGCATACATCATAATATGACCAAAAGTAACCATCAAAACAAGTATACAACCATACCAATACCTCTGCAGCTGACCTAAAACTTTGAGATGTTGACATGTAAACTTCCTTATGACTTCAGGGACCTGGTACCAACATCTACTCAAACATTCATGAGCTTTTTTACAGTTATGCAACTTTCTCTTTTACTACCCACATATATATGCTCTTTTCTCCACTATAGCCCACGTACACACTCTCTCTTTCTAACATGCAAATTGCGTATACCTCAAAAAATAAGGCTTGATGCAACTCCAAAACTTCCGCCTTCGACCTTCCTTTGCTACCTTAGGAAATGGCGCTACAACCTTAACAAAAAGATTACTAGATCACAAGAAAGATAAGTAATGAATAAGTGCGTGAGTGTTATTGTGAATGTCTCCTTGAGGTGTATTTATACTTGTGCTAGGTAACTCCTCTCCTTAATTTAGGGATTCTAGGATTTTATTGTTACAATAAATTTACCCTTTCATTAAAGATTTGTAACCAACCAGAGGCTTCTTGATCACTTCTTCGAGGATTAAAACTTCACAAAGTCGTATCTCCCTAACCGCGAGGAACTACATGGCGTTCCACATATCATCTTAAATGGCACAATGAGTATTATCCATCTATGAGAGTCTTGCATGCATTTACTCTGTCCTTCATGTCCATATTCCTCATTCAAATTTAGGTACCAAAACCACATCGTTAGGGCTTCTTCCTAAGATCTTTGTTTAGGAATGTTGATTTCACATCCATCTGATATAATTTAATATTTTTGGAACATGCATAAGCTAGGATCATTTTGATTGCTTCAATTATGGAAATTGGAGCAAATGTCTCTTCAAAATATATACCTTCAACCTAACCATATCCTTTACATACCAGTCTTGCTTTGTTCCTGGTAACATGCTCATCCTCGTTGAACTTGTTTCTGAAGACCCATTTTGTACCAATGACGTTATTGTTCTTCGGTCTTGGAATCGGTTCCCATGTGTCATTTTATCTCTTCATCCATAGCTTTTATCTAGTGTTCATCCTTGCTAGCTTCTTCAAAACTGCTTGGCTCAATAGTAGATAATAGTGTTAGGTATTGTTGTTCTGGTGAACAGATTCTTCTTCTGGTTTCAACTCCTACATCTTTATTGCCAATAATTTGTTCTAATGGATGATTTTTTTGCGCTTGTCTACTGGGTGTGTTTGGAGGTACTTGAAGATCCTATTGTTCTTGCTTTGCTTCTGGCTACTCTTCTTCTTCATCTACTTATTCTTATTTCAAATCTTCTTTGTGATCCTATTCCACTAAATCTTTGCTAATTTATTTTATATTTCATCCATCTGTCTCATCAATCATCACATTGATGCTTTCTACTATTCTATTGAGTCTTAGATTGAAGCATTTGTATAATTTCTTTTTCTTGAGTACCCAACCAATATGACTTTATCAACTTAAGAATCAAATTTTCCAATTCTGCCATCTTCTCTTTTGATGTAGAAATTGCTTATGAATACTCTGAAGTGCTTCACATTTGTTGGTCTTCCTTTCCATAGCTCGTATGGAGTCTTATCATTGTTAGTTATGAGAATCCCTCTATTCTGGATGTGAACTATTATATGTAATGCTCGTACACAAAAGACATATGTTAACTTGGAATACATTAACATGGTTATGGCCATTTCCTGTACTGTTTTGTTCTTCATTTCGAAAACTCCATTTTGTTGAGGTGTCTTGGCTACTAAGAATTGCCTCTTTATACCATGCTCGCTGCAAAATTCCATGAATTCCTTTGATGTAAATTCTCCTCCATTGTCTGATCTCAAACACTTGATTTTCAACTCTGTCTCAGTTTCAACCATCTCTTTGTATGTCTTGAAGTTTTCAAATGCCTCTGACTTCTTATTTAGAAAGAAAACTACAATCATGCTTGTGTATCCATCTACTAGTAGCATGAAATATTGTTCACCTTTCAATCCCTTCGTTCTTGTTGGTCCAACTAGATCAGTATGTACAAGCTCTAGTGGTTTTGTTGTGGAATAATCCTTTGACTTGAACTTTGTCTTGGTTTGTTTTCCCTGAAGACAATGGTTGCATAGAATGTTTGTAGGCTTCGAGATCTTGAGAATTTCTCTTTCTGTTTTTTTTTTTTTTAAATTTGACAAGATTACCAAAATTTACGTGAGCTATTCTTCTGCGCCAGAGTCAACTTTCATCGTCCTTTCCTAAGCAACATCTTTCCTTTACTATTTCATTTAGAACATATATGTTGCTTGGAGTTCTTACAACTATAACCACCAACTTTCCTAATTATGCTTTCCTTATCTCACACTTCTTTGAGTCAAACACAAGTCTGTGTCCTTGATCACACATTTGACTTATACTTAACATATTATGTTTCATGTCTTCGACCAATAAAACGTTTTCTACCGTGGCATCCTTTCTTCCGAGCTTGACTGTGCCTTTTCCAATAATTCTGGCTGAGTTAAAATTCCCAAATGAAATTGATCCATCTCTTTCCTTCTTCAACGTTAGCAATCTGCCTTTGTCACATGTCATATGTTTTGAGCATCCACTGTCAACATAACATCCACATTTCTTATGTTGAGCGTGTAGAGAAAGATTGCATTCTTTAGTGTTGAATTGATCATGCTTTCTTATCCGTATCCTTTGTGGTTCCTGCTTATGACTGTTGATATTCTACTTTGGTTCCCTTGGAGGAACAATAATCCTGTAATCTTTAGCCATGTGTCCAAAGTTGTTGCACTTGTAGCATTCTACCACATCACTCAATGATCCAAATCTGTTGTAGCTTCTATTCTGTGCTTTATGAGATCTTATTGGATAACTATTTCTTTTATAGCCCTCATCATTGCTTATGTTCTTGGTATTGTCTCTACAATTCACAACTTTGTGCCCAAAATTATAACATGAATAACATGAACCAAGAAAAATAGTTTAATACCTGGGAGTGGAAGATATTCTGAATGGTGCTGATCTTATGAATCCTTCTTCTTCTTGAGGTCTTTCTATAGCTAGCTATTGTTGATACTGACTTGTGAATCTTCTAGATGTTATAGTGTCTCTGTAAGCTTCCTGTTGAGTCTTCCTGTCTTCTTCTTTCATAGAGGGACCTCAGACGACTTCTGCATAGATTCTTGGTTCTATCATTTCGGAGCTCGAACCTTTCTCTGTGTGCGTCTGATTGTATCCTAATCCAGATTTGTCATAATAAGGTATTTGACTTTTAATGATATTATCCAATATCTCGATGTTGTTTTTTTGCATGTCCTTCTTTTGAAGATATTTTCTTAGAGTGACTATCTATGCTTCTAATCCTTTAATGATCTTGTCATTTTCATCTAACTGCCCTCTAAGTGCTTCTTCAATCTTATTCTACCTGGATTTTTAGCTTCGTGATCATCTGCTCAACTTTTTTGGAGTTCTGGGATTCTTCTTTCTTCTTTAGTTTTGTCTGGAGTGACTTGTTTTTATTCTTTTCCTTATTTAGAGCTTCTATGGCACACATAAATTATTCCTTGTAATCAACTTCTACCTCTTCATATTCTTCTTCAGAGCCTTCTTCATCAGAGTCTTCTATTTTCATGAATAGTACCCTTTTCTGTATCACTGTCACTGACTTCATCTTCGTTTGATGAGGAACTGTCTTCCTTGGTGCATAGACTTTTCTTTACAAAATTCTTTTTGTTTCTTCTACCCTTTTGGATTTGTTTTTTTATTTTTAGAGTCATTTTCCTCATTAACTTTATTTTTCTTATAGGGACATTTATTAGCAAAATGACCAACACAATCACAATTAAAACATTTAAATGGAAGCATACCTTTGTATTTGTCAGTTCCTCTTTTCAACCTTCTGACGAAGTTAACCACCTCTTCATCTTCCTCTGAATCATTGATGTAGCTACAGTCCGACTTTGCATTTTTTTTTTATCTTTCTTCTTCATCTTATTGGATGGTTTGAATGTTGCTTCCTTTGTGAATGGATTCTCTTGCTCTGTCCTCATCTCATAAGTTGTGATTATCCCATGCAACTCATCCATGGTCATTGTAGCTAGGTCCACTCTTTCTTCTAGAGTTGAAATTTTTTGATCAAATCTCATTGGTAGAGATCTTAATGCCTTTTTAACAATGACCCGTTCCTTTATCTTGTCTCCCAAACCTTTGATATTGTTTACTGTTTCATCGACTCGTAGAAGGTAGGCTACTATGTTTTCATCTTCATTCATCTTTAATTGTTTGAACTTGGCTCTAAAAATCTGAAGTTTAGCTTCCTTAACTTTTTGATTTCCTTCGTAGATAGTCTTCAGTTTGTCCCACATTTCTTTTGTGGAATCACAATGTATAGTCTTGGTATTTGTTGATAGATTCAAACCATTCTCGATAGTTTTTATAGCCCTCAAATCATTTTATTCAAGTTTCTTTCCATATCTATCTGTCGAGGGAGTGGTTGGTGCTTGTATCCATCTACTACTGATTGCCAAACATTGAATCCTTGTGCTTGTATTATACGTCTTCATTCTTATGCTCTATAAGGCATAGTTCTCGCCATCAAACCATGGTACCCCAATCTTAGTGTAATCCATGATTTCCTTCCAGTGGTTAGACTGCTTCTTGAAGGACTTAATATGATTCTAATTGTTGGATTACTGAGAGGGGGGGTGAATCAGTAATGATCAATTTTAGTACTTTTAACCACAATATATTCTTCAACAATATTGAATAGTTTATCATTAACATTCAATATATCATCACAAGTATAATCATAAACAACATCACATCACAATAGATACACAATGCACCAAAATTTACGTGGAAACCCAAATGGGAGAAAACCACATAATGTTTTACTTATATATCAAAAGAATACATTCATTGGAAGCACCAACTTCCTGATTCTAAAGCTACAACTGGAAGGAGGCTCCAACCCCCTATTCTCAGGATGCAACCCGAAGGAAGCTACAACTTCTTGAATTCTCTGGCTCCAACCAGAAGGAGGCTACAACCCCTTGAGTTCTCCAGCTCCAACCAGAAGGTGGCTACAACCACCTATCCTTGCCCCATCCCGCCACCCTGAAATATAAGTGTAGACCAATTATCACTATCAAAAACTCTTCCACTGTCACTACCACTGTGTCTCTGCTTCTGTCTCTATCACTCTATCTCTGTCATTGCCATTGTCTCATCTGTTGGATTACTGAGAGGGGGGGTGAATTAGTAATAGAACAATTTAATCCTTTTTAACCATATAATCCAAGTGTTATATCAATGAAGCATTATCATCCAATAACTCCAGAGTAAATAAGCAATGAACAAATGAACAAACATACACATACACAGTACACTAGTGTTTTACGTGGAAACCCAAATCGGGAGAAAACCACAGAATGTTTTTTCTTATATGTCTTGAAGAATTAAATTCATTGGAAGCACCAACTTCCTTTGTTTTCCAGCTGCAACTAGAAGGAGGCTCCAACCCCCTAGTTTCTTAGGATACAACCCGAGGGAAGCTCCAACTCCCCATTTCTTTGGCTACAACCAGAAGGAGGCTACAACCCCCTATGTTCTCTGGCTACAACTGCAAGGTGGCTACAACCACCTGTCCTTGCCCCGTCTTGCCACCCTAAAGTAGATGTAGAATGATGGAACTACTGTCAACCTGTCACTGTGAGATATACCACTATAAACCTATACCAATAAATTTGAACCATGCATCAACTTGTACCTCAATTTGTAATCAACCTATACCATAAACAAGTGCATCAACCATGCACCAACCTATACCAAATAACCTGTAATCAACCTGTACCATAAACAAGTGCATCCAACCATGTACCAAGTATGTA
>JZKD02S1729316.1:58463-76683 GCA_000966675.3 Picea glauca
CACTTCTAATTTCTCCATTAAATTTATTATTGAAATAATTTATTTTGTATTCACTTTGAATTATAATACACTCATTACTTCACTTTATTATTTACCTTTTAAAACTCTTAAACCACTTTGACTACTTTGACCTTTTGGGGCTTTTAGATGACATATGAGGGTCCTCTAACTTCGTAAGGCCATAACTCTCAAACTGTGAGGAGTTATGTGATGTTCCACATACCACCAAAAATGGAATGACATGTACTATCCATAAATAATAGTATTATCTGAAAATATATCATAACTCATACCGTTATCCATCAAACAAACTTGGGTCCATTACCCAAACCTGGGGTCTCCAACTTCTCATGGCCATAACTCTCTAACCGTGAGGAGTTATGTGCCATTCCACATACCACCAGAAATGGAATGAAAAGAAATATCCATCTAGGATAGTTTACCTCACAAATTCATTGTACTTCATCTCATTATTCCACAATTAAGCATGGGTTCTCTTACTCCGCAAAGCGTCTTCCCATGAGGGCTTTCACCATAAGGGGACCTCTTTGGAGTTCATCCATCTTTACTTCTTATCAACCATGACAAGACAATAATGAGTCATCTTTACATCAAACAATCTTGGGTCCATTACCCAAACCTTTGTGCTATGGGACTTTCTTCAAGGGTTGACATCAATGACAACCAACCTTAATCAACATCATCAACCTGTATATGCTCATCAATCAACTAATACATGTACCATACCATGCATCAACCTTATACCAACATACATACTATCTCATTCATCAATCATGAACCAAAGATACATCAATAAGGAAAAGTGAATCATGAACTAGAGAATCAACCATGTGTAACATGTACCATATACCATACCATCAACGATATGCATATCTATATCATATCATCAATGAAGTATCTTAAGGAACCAATGAATGTCCCACATGCATATGCCACTATACAACATGAATATGCCTCAACCATGTACAATCAACTCAAAGATATGAACTATAAGAACCATGTCATATGATGAACCAGATATAAAGTGCTCCTCACTCAGCCAAGCAACCAATATATACCATATCCAAGTACCAAGCCAACCATACTAAGACTGCATTAAGCATACATCATATCATGACCAAAAGTAACCATCAAAACAAGTATACAACCATACCAATACCTCTGTAGTTGACCTGAAATCCTGAGATGCTAACATGTAAAATCCCTTCAGATTTCAGGGACCTGGTACCAACATTTACTCAAACATTCATGAGCCTTTTACAGATACGTGACTTTCTCTTCTATTTCCCACGTATATACACTCTTTTCTCCACTATAGCCTGCGTACATATGCTCCCTTTTTGACCTGCGACCCACATCTACCTAAGAAACTAGGGCTTGTTGTAACTCCAAAACTTTCGCCTTCGACCTTCCTTTTCTACCTCAGAAAATGATGCTACAACCTTAGCAAAAATATCACTAGATCACAAGAAATATAAGTAATGAATAAGTGTGTGAGTGTTCTTGTGAATGACTCCTTGAGGTGTATTTATACTTGTGCTAGGTAACTTCTCTCCTTAATTTAGGGCTTCTAGGGTTTTCTTGTTGCAACAACTTTACCCTTTCATTAAAGACTTGTAACCAACTAAGGGCTTCTTGACCACTTCTTTGGGGCTTACAACTTCACAAAGTTGTATCTCCCTAATGGTGAGGAACTTCATGGTATTCCACATATCATCAACAACGACACGAAGAGTACTATCCATCTATGACAATCTTGCTTGCATTTAATCTGTCCTTCATGTCCATATTCCTCATTCAAATTTGGGTACCAAAACCACATTGTCAGGGCTTCTTCAAGGGTTGACATCAATGATAACCAAACTATTAACAACTCTAGACAATATTTCCTTGACAAATCAAAGGGTGGAATGATCTAGAGAGAGGAGGAAGCACCTTATACTCCTCTTTATCCATATTTTATGAGAAGAACAAAATGAATACAGATTATTAACATATTATTAACACAAAATAACATAGATACAGTAAAACTGGTTTTCTTTTCATTAATAAAATAAGCTGAAACTATAAAATGCAGCGGAAACAAGCTTGCTGGAATGGTGGCGGCTTATCTGTAAGAAGAGATGTGATGGCTGCACTCATTCACAAGAAGATGATTATAATGAGGTTCTCAAGGCCTTTTACAATAAACAGGAATGCCACAAACCCTAGACATCCAAAAACCTAACCCTAGGAGATGAAGCGCCAAAAGTCATGTGGGCCCCGTTTGGGTAAGTTAGTACATTAACTTCCCGAGGTCGTAACTTTTGCATACGATCTCCGTTTTAGGCGTATGATAGCCCGTTGGAAAGGTATCATTGAGGAGATTCATTTTGGGGCCTCAATCATGTCATAGGCCATTATTGAGAAGCTCGATCCTGAAAAACCTTCATTTAGGCCCTAAAACTGGCCCAAAAAGTGAAAATTGCTAAAATTGCCAGAAAACTATTTTGAGCCAGTTGGAAAAGGTGGGTGGTCACTGATATCCATATGGATCACTTCTCGTAGAGTTTTAATAAATCAATCTCATAATATTCAATATGAACAAGCAAAATTTACTATAAACATTCAATGCATGAAATGAAAATTGCTGATTTTACTTACTTCACCAAGAATAATCAAGCACAAAGCCTAGTTGCATAAATTTCCACCATAAATGAGTCAAGAAACATGAAAAACCTTCCCTCCAAGAGATAGCGCACTCCAAGAGATAACACACCAAGTAAAAGAGGCAATCTTGCAACTAGGGCAAAAATTTCAGACTTAAGTCCTCTTGTGAAAGGAGAGTTCTGATTCAAAATGAAAAGGCAAGGTATTTATTTATATAATACCTTGCAACAACAATTCATCCACAATAAAAGAGGGGTTGACCCCTTTAATTTACCTCTAAATGTACATAAATGAAAAATACATAAAATAAACCCTAGTAGGGTGACGTCATGTTCTAAGAGGGTGACACCATGCCTCCAAGGTAAGTTGTTGGGCCTTGCAAGGCCACTTGTCATTTCTACAATGCTCAAGGGGTGTTTCCTCACCCATGCGACATCAAGAAAACTCCAGGTCCATCAAACCATAGCCTCAAAAAATGGCATCAAGGTTAGAATGGTGATGTCAAAGCTAGGAAGGTGACCTCATAGGCCTCCAAAGGCCACGTCCTGGTTCAAATAGGTGGGAGCTTGTCTCATAGCTCTGCCAGAGTGCCTCCAAAGGAAATGACCTCCTTCTTCAATGTGAAAATGGTGATCACAAGCCTACCCTATACGTGGGGTTTTTGAATCTATCCCTGGGCTCCAAAGCCCTCACGAAGGTCCGAATGTAGTCATCTCCTCATGAATTCCTGTCCATTGGGTAAGGCCCTGCAAACACAAATAAATGCACCCTCCAGGGGTCCATATGTCACAAGAATCATGCCAAGTAAGCCACATATAATAATGGAACCACCCAAACATGTGCATCAAACCCCCCTTTCAAACTAAACAAATGCTCAAATATGACCTTATGCAATTTGTCAAATTTAGGTGTGGGAGGGGTGTCAAGGCATCCTATTATATCAGTAAATCCCCAAGTCAAAGGTGTTTCCCATAGGAATCCTATCTAATTCATGTGTAACTATGAGGTAGAGTGAGGTAATGCTTTTGGGCATGGGGTTCATGACATACAAGGGTTCATATTGTCTCATTTATGGGTTCCTTTGTAGAGGATGTGTTGCTCTTTGTTAATTATGAAACATTTTTCCAAGCCCATTAATTTTCCATTAATTGATTAGAGTGTTTTGAGTTGAATAAAATAAGGGGCACTAAAAAGGAAAATACATAGCCCACATATGCTCTACCTTGGTTCATTCTTTTCCAAGTTGAAAACAATAAGGGGCACTAAAAAGGAAATGCATGGCCCACATACACTCTACCTTGGTTTTTCATGATTGATTAATTAGTTATTTATTTATGGGTCCCTCATTTTTTCTAAGAAGCATTTCATTGTTCTTGGGATCCCTAGGCGAGCATCTCGAAGGTTTATGATTGGATTTTATCTTTTGCCAATTACATTTGCCTCTAGGCCTTTATCCCTTTATTCCCATGAAATGAGGTACAATCCCTTCTTGGGTCAGTACACCCAAAGACCCAAAAGATGAGGAAATGAAATGGAATAAGTATGTAAAGTGATAAGTATGATTGGGAATGGTACAATGAATTTTCAAGGAACCCCCCAATAGCACCCTATTCTCGAGGGTGACCAACTTACGAGGACATAATGACACCCACCAAGGTCAAATAGGGCAAAACGTATAATTTCCAAGCAAACTTTTTGTAATCAGGAAAGGATTATTTGCAACATATTCAAATACATCAATTAATAAAGTGGCACTTACCATGAAACTTGACTTATTACCTCATGAATCAAGACATGTTTTCCTCTAGGGCTAGGCTGGTGTGATGGATGTTGCTCTAGTGCAGGTGAAAAATAATGGCGCAAGTCAAGATAAGAGGGGTCCTATGGGGGCTTTGCTAGTCAATCTGGCCCTTGAAAATCCATGTCTGTTAATTGTGGGCCTCAAGACATGATCTCCTTAGTCACCCCTAGACTTGGGGTGGGTGGGTAACAAGGACAACAAGGAAATTCCAAGTAAGACTTATCAGTCTCACTGTATGAATACAATTATTTCTTTGGAAAACATTTTTTTGGGACATGGGGAAATGAGGTTGGATCCAAAGAACCGAAACCCCTAAGTGATTTCCTACCCATCTTTTCCAGTATAAAAAACCCTAATCCACCACCTCTCGTACCCATTCCTAGAACTGTAGATGGTGTGGATGTCGGACAAGCTCCAAAAGGTTCCAGTTCAAACCCTAATCTATACTACTCTCTAGATTGAAAGGGAAGATAGGACTCCAGTCCCTTGGAACCGATGAAGTACAATTTAAGACCTAGAAGCAAAGGCACACTTGATTTTCCAAGGAAGGTTACAAGGGGTTTAGGATTTTTTGAAGAAAAAATACCCAAATCCGATCAAAGGGGAAGGAAATATTTCATGCCTATTTCCTAGAAACAAGCTTCCTCAAAAGTCAAGTGTGGGAAACAACTATCCTTAATTGAGGATCTTAGAGAAAATGCCCCTTTTGAGGGTTCCAAATGATTTTTCTAACCCTCAATTATAGAGGGATGGCCAACTCCTCAAAGAAGTTGGCCATAATAAGATTAGTTTATATTATCAAACCTTCTATTGTTTCGTTGCAAGAGACAATGACAGATGGGGATAAAATACTTAGGAACTCTCTAAACAACTTAGGAATTGGGACTTTTGTTTTATTGATGGCACTCAGAGATTAGGCGGGAATGTGAATAGATGGGATAAATGCTCCTAATTCACTCTCATGAATTCATGGCCCTTTACTATAGGGCATCTAGGGAAAGATATCACATTGTCGAATGTTTATGGTCCTTATATGGACATGATGGACTACCATGATAGATTTTTCAAAATGGATAGTGTTCAAAATGGACTAATTGTGATGGGACTTGACTTAAATTTCACCTTAAGAGCATCATGGGCATGGGGCCCAACTGCTCAACTGAACCCTCTCTCTAAATATTTTATTAGAAATTTGGAAGAAACTGGTCTTTTGGATATTTAACTAGACAAGATATCTCCCACTTGGAGCAACAAGAAAGTTGAGGAAACCAAAATTGCAAGGATGCTCGATGTGTTTTTATTTCTAAAGCCTTCCTAGATGAAGTCATTAGAATCAAACAATGGATTACTACTGGAGGGGACTCTAACCATAATCCCATTGTGTTATAAGTGGCTCCTACAATAAAGAAACCTGCCAATTCCTTTAAACTAAATCTAGAGTGGATGAATATGGAGGATTTTATGGAGAAAATCAAAGTAGTCTAGAAAACTTTTAATGGTAATCTAAGAGAATCTACTCCACTTCAATTCTAGAAAAATTTGAAAGAGGCAAAAAGGGTAGCTTCTATTTGGGCAAGGGACAAAAAGTTGAAAGATGATAAGGTTTTTAGAGAAGTAGAGGAAGCCTTGGAGGTGCTTTACAATAGGGAAGGTTTTGGATTTATGAATGAGGAACATAAAATTGAAGTAAAGGTGGTGGAAGATAAAATAAGGCACATTCTTTTGGACAAATAAAAAGAAGGAAGACTCAAGCACAAGACATTATGATTACAGGCTAAGGATGAGAATACCAAATTCTTTAATAGGTATTCCAACTGTATAAAGAATATAAAGTATGTTTGAAAAATTGACAAGGGAGATGGTACCTTGGCTACATATTTGAAGGACATGGATTTTGAAGGAGTAAATCATTTTCCCTCCTCCTTCAAGGAAGACACACGTGCTACAATAGCATAAATTATTAGGTTATCAAACTTTGGGCCCCAATAAAGGAGGTTGGAAAAGAAGAATTGTATCAAACTCTATTGAGTTTTCAAAAGGACAAAAGTCCTAGGCTTGATGGACTTCATGTGGAATTTTTCTTGGGCTATTATGATTTTATAGAGGAAGACTCGTGAAGAGTGGTGGAGACAACAAGAACTCAAGGAAAAACATTGGGAGCTTTCAATACAACATTCCTAACATTGATTCCAAAAGACGATAATCCTACAACCTTTGAGAAGTTTAAACCCATCTCATTGTGCAATTGTATATATAAAATTATCTCAAAGGTAATTTATAGAAGATTGAGAAGTGTTCTCTTTAAATCAAATCTCTAGGGAACAATTTGAATTCTTAGAAGGAAGGAAAATTCATAAGGCAGTTGGGATTGCCCAAGAATGTTTATATTCAATCAAAATCATAAATCAAAGATCAATAGTGATGAAAGTGGACTTGTCCAAAGCTTATGACAGGGTAAGTTGGATCTAGATTAGACTAATTCTAATTCATTTAGGCCTTTTCCATCAATTTTTTGTTTGGATAATGCGTTGCATTTCCTCAATGTCTTTTGTTGTATTATTAAATGGATCAACAACCCCTTTCTTTAGATCAGGGAGGGACCTCAGAAAAACATGTCCCCTATCCCCCCCTTCTCTTTCTTTTAATAGTCAAAATCTTAAGTAGACCACTTAAATAAGCAAAAGGAAATGGTAGTATAAAAGGGGTACCTATTGGAGTATCATGCAACATCACACATCTATTCTTTGTAGATGATATTCCCATTTTTTGTGAAGGCACCATAAGAGTCATCAAGAAATTTAAGGGCATCATAGATTTATTCTACAAAGCAACAATAATGGTCATTAATATGGAAAAAACTATGATGGCCTTCTGAGGGATATCTCAACAATTTTTTTTTACTACTCATCCTTTACCCTATAAGATAATTGATCTAGAATATGATCTAAAATATCTAGGTTTCTGTTTGAATATAAAAAAATGTGTTTGGTAGCAGTTGATAGCTAAAGTGGAAAAGAAAATAAACATCTGGTGCAATAGATGGTGGTCTAGGGGAGGTCATTTGGTTTTGGTAAAAGTAGTTTTGGAAGTGATTCCAATCTATTGGATATAATTCGTCTAGGTCCCAAAAGATGTTCTGGAAAACATTAGGAAACTTTGCTACAAGTTTATTTGGTTTGGAGACCAAAAAACGAAAGGACTAGTGTTGGCCTCTTGGAAAATATGGCACTACCAAAATCCATGATCCAAATTCGATCATTATGTTATTTGTCATCTATCTCGATGCTTTTCGGGTGAAAAAAAAATGGAGGAATCAACTTGCAAGGCCATTTTAGCAGTTGGTCCCAAATTTAATTTGGAAATTTGGGTCCCAAAAATTGTCTGAAATATTATGAAGCCATTTTGAGGCATAAAATGACACTTTTTTTTTTATGGTTCATACCTTACTATGGAGCATGTGGTTATATTATACACACCAATACCTTTCCAACGATGCAAGAATCACCCCAATCAGGGTTTGTTTGTGAAAGTTATGCTTCTCACAAGTTTACCTATCGTATTGATCACCATGGTGCAAGTGAATGCCACGTTAGCCCCCATTACTTACACATGTGACGCCAGCCACGTAGTTTATTTTCTAAAATATTATAGAAGGTACAAACCTGATCACTAATTCAGGGTTGAGGAATTCAATACCCTAACCATATATGACTGTCGCTCCATGTTAAGTACTGGGCCACTAAGAGGAGAAGGGGTTCCATTCTTTTGCATTGTATTTTGTTCCATATCCAAGCAAAACATCTGAGATTGGTATTTTGTGAGCATAATAAATGAGGAGATATTCTACAACATCCATACATTCCAAAGTTTCAAAGGCAACTCCATAGAGAGTGCCTCTTCCTTTGTACTTGCATTTGAAGAAAAGAAAGCATAACAACCTCTCCTTT
Organism: Picea glauca; assembly: GCA_000966675.3. NCBI lineage: Eukaryota > Viridiplantae > Streptophyta > Pinopsida > Pinales > Pinaceae > Picea > Picea glauca. The sequence goes on from JZKD02S1729316.1 coordinate 66,882, forward strand.
TAGCTAGGTTTTATCTCGTATTGGATTTCCCAAGTCATATCTTGTGTTTATTTGTGGATGGTGCGTGAGTATTTAATTTTTTCTCTATTTTTCTCATTTAAGCTATTCCATACATTTTTAAGCAAAAAACTACTAATTAAAGAATCCGAGATCTAAAGGAAATTAACCTTCACAGTAAATATTTCAGTATTTTATTAGATATATTGTGATGAATTGTCCAGTGGAATATCCATGTCAGTTTACAGATCATATTAGTATTAGAGCAATTTTCTTTGGGGTATTTGTGGGAAGTTGCAATGTCTAGGAATCAGTTTATAGAGAAGTCATAGAAACCATAGCAATGGTAGATGCGTAGGTTCACAATAACCCTCAAGATATAGGATAAGAGAGATTTGTGAGGTTGGAAGTACGGGTCACTAATATCAACCGCAATATTTCCCTCCTCGTGGTGACTCTAGCAATCAAGCTCGAACCATTCAAAGAAGTTGGAGGCTCGAACTTGGAGATTAGATCAGAGGATAAACCAAGGGATAACAAAGACCCAGAAAAGGAGTCACGGAAATAACCTAAGAAAGCGTAGCCGAGTTCCAATACCATAAACCCTTCATAGTCTTTATTCAAGAAGGAAGAAAAAGTGGACATTAAGCCATACCAAGGTGAGATCGATGCATTAAAACTGAATCATTGGTTTCAACAACTAGAATTTCATTTCATTGTTCACCATATAGATGAAGAATAGAAGATATAATTTGTCACGCTAAATTTAGAGGGTCATGCTTTAACCTGGTGGGAAAACCATACATAAACACTTAGGATGGAGGGTGATCCACTTGTAACTAGGATGTGGTAGGAATTTAAACCCTCATCAAGTCTCAATTCTAACCTATCGAGTATGTAGAGAACCAATGGATCCGGTGGCACTACTTCAAGAAGAAGCAAGGGTACTCCCAAGAGCCCAGATGAACTCCTCATGTATATGAGGGGTATACATAGCCATCCACAAAAGCAAGTGATGCTTTTATATCCAAGGACGATGGACGAGGTGTGTGTATAGTCATAGTATCTGAAAAACACAACCCATAAGAAAGGGAAACCAAGTAGTTCCAATCAGAAAGAGCGCCATGAAGCTTCCAAGGAGTGGAAGAAGAAGTGGAAATGAGGAAAGGATAAGAATATGGAAACCACTACACATCGGTGCACGGATTCTAACAACCATTGTAACCATTTCAATATTGTTTGGAACACTAAGGAAAAGTGTTGGAAACTACATCTAGAGTTGAACCCGAAGAACCACAAGAAGGATTTGAAGAAAAATATTTTTCTAACCACGGATTCGAGCAATCAGGTTGAAAGTAGCTCCGATGTGGATAAGAAGATTGTATCCACATTAGTGAAGAAAGAGGTGAATCTGAATAGACTTCAACACTGAGAAGAGAAGGAGATGACCAAACTCTTCTACATCAAGATCTAGGTTAAGAAGACTAAGATAAACACTCTGTTCTACTCCGGTTCACAAGCTAATCTCAGAGTAGCAGATCTGGTCAACAAGCTTACATTGGAGGTTCTCAATAATCTTAGCCCATATCCATTGGGATGGGTAAGCAAGGATGTGGAGATCAAGGTAATGAAACAATGTAAGATTAAATTTGATGTAAGTGGTACATTTATCGATGAAGTGGAATTGGACGTGGTACCCCTTGACGTATGTGGAGTAGTGTTTGTTGGTTGTGGAGCCTGATTATCTTCCTAATTCATATGAAGGTAAACCTACCCACCTTTTGTTGTTGGTTCTGGGCCTAGCCCCCGATGTACTAAAGATCAAAAACATCAGTTGGAGGAGTTTCTACAAGCATACAACGGAGTGTTCTAGGAGCCTAAAATGTTACCACCCAAGAGGGAAGTGGAGCATGACATACAGTTGTTGCCGGACTCCCCATTTCCAAATATTGGTTTGTATAGACAGTCCATTCTAGAAGCAAATGAAGTGAAGAAGCAATTGGAAGAGTTGTTGGAGTAGGGTATGATTCGACAAATCACCTCACCTATGGGTCACCTATCATAATCCTACCAAAGAAGGATGTGACTTGGTGAATGTGTATCGACTATAGAGAATTAAACACAATTACACTAAAATATTGGTACCCTATGCCTAGGATCATTGATCTGTTAGATCAATTGCAACATGAAAAATATTTCACCAAGTTGGATCTCAAATTGGGATACCACCAGGTACACATCAAGGAAGAAGACTACCTTCAAGACAAAGAAAGGTTTGTATAAATGGTTTGTCACGCCATTTGGTTTGTGTAATGCGCCATCTACATTCATGAGACTAATGAATGATGTATTACACCCATATATAGATTCGTTTGTTATAGTCTATTTGGATGATATATTGGTTTATAGTGCTACTTGGGAGGAACACATATCACATCTCATGCATGTATTAGATACTTTGAAGAAACACTAGTTGTTGGATAACCTCAAGAAATGTGAGTTTTCTTCTTAGTATTTGGTGTATTTGGGGTATGTGATCAGTGGAGGGGAGCTCAAGATAGATCCAACAAAGATGGACACCACCATGAAATGCCCAGTTCCTACAAATGTCACTGAAGTTAGGAGTTTTGTTGGGGAAACATAGTACTTGCAGAAGTTCATAGCTTCATTTTTAGTAGTAGCTACATCACTCCATGCCATAACAACGAGTGTTAAGAGTTTCCAATGGGGGAATAATCAATAGAAGGATTTTGATGAGATAAAAAGAAAGATCAGCCAAGTACCAATTCTCGCATTACCAAAATTGAAAAATCCCTTCAACGTGGAGACATATGCAAGTGGGTATGCCATGGGATCATTTTTATGAAAGGAGGAATCCCTGTATACAATCACTCTGAAATATTTCATGGGGCAGTTCTCAACTACCCTACCTATGACAAGGAACTCTATGCCTTGGTTCAATTTTTCAAGAAGTGGAAGCACTATTTGATGGGAAAGGAGACCATCATCCACACAAATCACCAGTTGCTATAGTGTTTGCAAGCCCAAAGTAAGCTAGAGAAAACCAAAGATTACAAGTGGATGAGGTTTTTACAACAATTTCATCTAGTCAACAAGTATAAGAAGGGAAGCACAAATAAGTTGTCACACATGATTTCAAGGCCACCCACATCCAAGATTACAACTTCGGGAATTATGATGCACATGGAGCCTTTTACCCATGATGCATACAAAGAGGTATACACAGAAGATGAGGACTTTAAAGAGGTGTTTCAACAACTACAGAGCCAAACTCATATAGAGGAAGGTGATGACAGGACTGACTATCATTTCTAGAATGGGTTACTCTACAATCTTGACAAGCTCTATGTCCCTAAAGCTGAACAACTGCATCTTGTCAGTGAGGCACACACCTCCAAAGTTGCAGGACATTTTGGTGTCGGGACGACAGTTTCCAACTTATTGAGGTATGTGTATTGGCCCATAATGAAAGAAAATGTAGCACAATATATTAGAGGATATACTTTGTTTTACAACAAGCCCAACAATCGGAAGCAAGGTCTATGCCATCCCTTACCTATACCCACTCGACCGTGGGAAAGAATTTCCATGGATTTTGTGGGAGGTTTACCAACAACCAGGAAGGGACATGACTATCTATTTGTGGTATTTGACAGGTTTAACAATATGTGCATTCTCATGTATTGTAAAAATACCATCAAAGGACAAGAAGTAGCAAACATGTTCTTTGAACATGTCTGGGTGCACTTTTGGGATACTAAGGAGCATCATCTCAGACATGGATACCATATTTCTAAGTACATTTTGGACTACTTTGTGGGAGAAGATGGACACTAAGTTGAATATATCTATAACATTCCATCCACGGACATATGAGCATACAAAAGTAGTCAATAGGACTTTGGTGCAGCTTTTGAGGGGTTACAATTAGAAGCATCTGAATACTTGGGATGAAAATTTGATCTACATATAACACTCTTATAATAGATCAGTCCATACTTCTATTGGTAAGTCACATTTTAAAATTTTCTTTGGATATTTTCCACCTTCACCCTTGGATGTTGTACATGGATAACAAGGAGGAGAGAGGGAGTACCTCATAGGAGATGCATTGAGAGCATAGTTTTTTTTTGAGAGTATTTAAACACTGTGTACCTAGTTTCGACATCCAACATTTAGGGTGGACACTCCACCCATCATCAGGGACATGAGACACTAAAGAAGTCACAGGAAAAATACAAGGCCATACATGATCAACACAGAACCGAGAAGTCATTCAAAGTGGGGGACAAAGTTTGGTTACAACTTAACAAGAAGAGACTACAGTGTCCTAGGAATTAGAAGATCAAGGATTTGCGGTATGGACCTTTAAATATATTGGAGAAGGTGGGAGATAACACATACAAACTCAATATAACCCCATACATGCACATTTAATCAGTAGTGAATGCGGAGAATCTCAAACCCTACGAGCCTTCCATGTTGGATCAAGAGGAGGAGTAGGTCCTACTTTCCATAGAGGACTTAGTACCAGATGCACAAGAAGACTTGGTAGAGGGAACACTTTTGCAGAAGCGGTCCAAAACTACAAGACCCTTGACAACACGACCTTTGTCAGACTGGGTTGAAAGGACAACTTCCAGGAAAAACAAAGTGGTACTCTAGGGAGAAGGTAGAGGAAAAACTTAATCACCTCATTCACTAAAGATTTTGGGGACCAAAATCCCCCCTAAATGGGGAGGTATGATCCAGATTGGATCATTGTATTATTTTTCATCTATCTCGATGCTTTATGGGTGAAAAAAATTGGAGGAATCAACTTGTAGGGCCATTTTAGCGACTAGTCCCAATTTGGAAATTTGGGTCCAAAAAATCATCTGAAATCTTCTAGAGACATTTTGAGGCATTAAACGACACTTTTTTATGGTCCAAACCTTAATATGCAACAAGCGACTATATTATATAGTCCAATACCTTTTCAAAGGTGCAAGAATCGCCTCAATCGAAGTTCATATGCGAAAGTTATGCCTCATGCGAGTTAACCTATTGTATTGATCACCATGGTGCGAGTGGATTCCACGTCATCCCCCATTTCACTAATTGAGGGTTGAGGAAGTCGATGAACTAACCCTAGATGGCTATTGGGCCCGAGCCACTACGAGGAGAAGGGATTCCATTCTTTTGCATTGTATCTTGTTCCATAATTGAGAAAAATATTTGAGAGTGGTATTTTGTGAGCATAATAGAGGAGGAGAGATTCTATAGCAGCCATACAAGCCATAATGTCAAAGGAAAATGCACAAAGACTGCCTCTTTCCTTGTACTTACATTTGAAGAAAATAGAGCATAGTGACCTCACCTTCTACCTGGGTTGTTTCTCGTATTGGGTTTCCCAGGTCATATCTTGTGCTTATTTTTGGATGCTGTGTGAGTATTTATTTCCATTCTCTATTTTTTCACATTTCAACTATTTCATACATTTTAAAGAAGAAAACCATTTATTATAGAATCTGAGATCTAAAGGAAATTAACCTTCATAATAAATATTTCAATATTTTATTAGATCTGTTGTGACAAACTGTCTAGTGGAATATCCATGATAATTTACAGTTCAAGCCATTGGAGGATGGGGCCTCAAAAATCCCTTTCTCTTTTCAAGGGCTCTGGTTGCAAAAAATGTATGGAGGCTAATTGAAGGAACAAGTTTGTGGGTTCATGTAGTAAGAGTTAATTATATAACCCCTAATATAGTGGAGGATTGGATCATAAATCCCCTAAAATAACAAAATAATGCCTCAATAATCTAGATTGTTGTTATTTATGCTTTCCATCTGGTTGGCAACTGGTTGATTTAGCAAGATGGAAAAGGGGATAAAGTGCAAATTTTCCTTGACCCCTGGGTAGGGAGCAAAGGTATGGATATACTTTCCCTTTAGTTGATTCATGATTTAAGGAATAAAGGTTAGTTTAATCTTAGATAGGTTGAAAAATGGGGAAGGCCCACCAATTGGCACCAACAATGGTTATCATGGGAAAAATTGGTTTGGGGACAAATTATGCATATGAATGGAAAATATACATAGATTTCCTGATAGGAAACAAGGTGAGGCTCAAGGAAGAAGAGAATTAGCTAATCTGGTATTTGAATGTAGCTAGAGATTATGTTCCCATATTTGGCTACAAAGCACTAACAATAGAAGGAAGAGATGATCATCAGATCTAGTGGTGGAAAATTATATGGAAATTAAAACGCCCAACAAAAAAAAAGATATTTATGTGTTTGATCTTACATAACAAGGTTAATAAATGGGATGTTCTACAGAAGAGAAATTTTATAGGGCCAAGATGATGCTGTCAATGTCACCAAGTAAAAGAAACTATAGTTCATCTCATGCTGGAATGTTCATACTCCAAGGAGGTATGTAAACAGGTGGAAAGATTAATTGGGATTGGGAATCTCTAGGAAAGGGGAAGTCTTGAAGATGCCTTCAAAACTGGTGTAACATAAAGGACACTTCTAAGATCAAAGCACTTCCACTTACATAGTTTAGGGAGTATGGCTTGCTAGAAATCTAAAGATGTTCAAAGACAAAAGAGACTATTCCCCTTAAGTGTGTTGTCTAGTCCTTAAATATTTTAAATGTGTACCCACATGTGCAAGAAAAAATATCTCTCATATACAAGGTGAAGTGGCTATAAATAAGGAGAAGCCTTGGGATTTATTTGATGGTGCATCACAGGGGAACCCTCTTAAGGGAGGTTCAAGAGGCATACCGTAATTATGTTCATATCACAATATTTATTTTAAAGCGATAATTGGTCAAGAAACTAATAACTTCTATGAATTGACAACTTTAAAGCTGGTCCTGAAACTAGCACAAGAATTTGGTGTAATCCAATTATAGTTTTTTGGATACTCAAAGTTGGTTTCCAATGGATGCACAAATAAATTGCTCTCTCGGATTTTACATTATGATCCTTATATGATGAAGTTCTCAATCTACTAACATTTTTCTCATATACATCTCTATCTCATATTTACGAGAACAAGAACACTACTGCATATGGACTCTCAAAAGATGTAGTCGGTTTGGAATGGAGAACATGGATTGTTTCGGTAATCCAAAATGGTCATACTATAAAATATAATCATGAACCATGGACTTAACTATAGTCATTACAATTTCTATCTTTGTTTTGGTATAATGATAGACTCTCATTGATGGATGAAATGTTACATGTATTTTATTGAATGTCATTTTGATTATGCTCGAAGAGGCTACTAATGTAATTAAACAGGAACAATTTTTTTTTTTTTTTTTGTGATGATGGATCATACATAAGACTGTCACGTGAAGGGCTTAAAATCATTTATGAATTCCATGTAAATTCGACAATGTATTTTTTTTTGGTTGTAGGTAAGTAATCTAGAAATTACCTTCCATGTAAAACTGTTACAAAATGGCAAGTGTTCATTGGAGCCATAGTCGCCACAACTGGAAACCAACTCTGCTCCAACTGAGTTTTCATAGTTGTAATTCCTATGTCAACAAAACGATAACAAATCCAGGTAACTAAAATATCAAAAAGGCTATTTAACAGATCCAAGTACATAGATAAAATATGAGTATGTGATATAATCTTGGCCTCTAAACTACTAGAAAGAATGACCAACTTGGCCATATATAAATTTGAAAAACTAGTAACCAAAATGATGAACCTGGTGACCATCATGCTCGATATCAATTCTGTCCTGAAGGAAGGAGGATGGGAATCACCGCTCCGACTATTGCAAGAGTTGATGTGGCATCTCATTCAGTGCCCAAGTCCATCACCAAATAATTCGATGTTCCAGGAGCTTAAGACGGAATTGGACATCGTAGACCTCACTCCCCAGTTCAAATATCAATTGTTGAATATTGGACAAGGCTCCAAAAATACTTTGGGAATCCTCCTCTTTAAAAGTGTTGTGCTCATCAGAGGAGGGCACTTCGAATGGGTGAGTAGTTATAGGCCCCAAAGATAGATCATTCTAAGTGTGATGAGAGTGACCATGAGGAGAGATTGGTTGTGGGATTTCTAAATAATTCCAACCCGAGAAGGACTTTCGGGAATAACCCAAATAACACCCTCGTCTATCAAACCATTCAATTTTATAGCCCCATTAAGAAGAGGTGTGACCGCTATCCTACTAGTGAGTCGAGCTAAGAGATGGAGATTTGGACCGCTTCCTGTGACTGTTTGAAATCTCACTACCTGAGACCAAGGATGGAGGTCAACCCACTGGAATATGTTCTTCCCTACCCCTCTTCTACTGACCAATTTGTCTTGACATGATAAACACAGAGATGGAAGGCGACCAAAAGTGAATGGCGTTGACCCATTGTTTTCCCCTCCTACTATAATGCACCATGAAGAAACCCCATGAAGAATGACTATCCCCCCTGACGTTGGGCGTCCTTAAGTCACCTCCCATCGCACACTTCATGGACTTTAATGGAAATTTAATCAACTCGTGTCTGGATTAATGGATGCCAAACTTCCTCATACAAACCTGCTGTTACACATCAAAATTACTCACTTTGATAGTGTCGCAAGTGTCGACATTACAAGTGTTGCAAGTGTCGCATTTTGCTCACAAAGTCGCAAGTGTTGTATGTTGCTCACAAATGTCGTAAAAACATCAAACAAAGCATGTTGCCATGATGCCTATGTCGTACCTGTAACGACATGAGAAGGACACTTGAAACACCTAAAGCATTTGATTTAGGAGAGGAGAAATGAGTCAGCAGGCTTACAAACCTTTTGCCACCTGAAAGCACATCAAAAACAGATTTTTTGGAGAGGAGCGCTCCCCCTTACACTATCTCGGAGCGCCGACGCTTCCCATACACTGTCAGGGAGTGTTATAACGCTCCCTGGCCCTTTTGAGGGAGCGCTATAGATTTTGAGCGCGCTGGCGCCCCCTAAAGCCTACTAGGGAGCGCTACAACGCTCTGATGGACCTTTTGAGGGAGCACTACCTATTCTGGGCGGTTGTTAAGCTGTTGAGATGAATGGGGGAAGCATCTTTTCATTCTTGGAAAGGCAGTTGAGCTCGAATCCCTAGTCCAACCATGATCCTAGGGCAGATCCTCAACTGAAGGAGGCAAATCCTCAACTTCCCCAAGAATATCTCAATTGGTTAAAGCCTCTCCAAGGCTATATAAGCAAGCTTTCTAATGGTGAAAGAAAAAACAGAAAGAGAGAATCATACCAAACTTATGATCTCATGAGTGGTATGGGCTGCAAAATAGAGAATGTCAAACTTATGATCTCATAAGTGGGACTGGGAAAAGGAGAATTACACCAAACTTATGATCTCATAAGTGGTGCTGGAGCTGATAATTGGAGGGAGGATTGAATATGTGAAACTTATGATCTTGGAGGAAACTTACAGTCAACCAAAGGAGAGTAATCATGGAAGCTGCTGTCATCCAGGTTGTGGATCTTTCAGGCAAGGGTTAGACGAAGAGGATTTGACGAAGCTGTCGTATTCGCATCTACGATTGTAAGCATTGCTGTCGTTATTCTCATTAATATGACAAGTTTGGCCTGTTTCTTTCTAGTTTGTGTCTGATGTTGCATGAACTTATCATTTAATGATAGATCTGTTTTCAAGCTAATGTTAGTAGAGTAGGAAGTGGTCGTATCTCGTTTTGTCCACAGACCTCAGCGAGGAGCAAAAGGATTGGAGCGCAACTCGGAGCGTGCAGGGACAAACGTCGGTTAAAAGGTACTTCTA
>JZKD02S1729316.1:81268-93242 GCA_000966675.3 Picea glauca
TACATGAACTTATCATTTAATGATAGATCTGTTTTCAAGCTAATGTCAGTAGAGTAGGAAGTGGTCGTATCTCGTTTTGTCCACAGACCTCAGCGAGGAGCAAAAGGATTGGAGCACAACTTGGAGCGTGCAGGGACAAATGTCGGTTAAAAGGTACTTCTATCATCCTTCCTTCTCATGCATTAGGCTTAGATAGATTTGAAAGGAAGTCAGTGTCCATGATAAGCATTTTTCTGTCTAGGGTTAAGGTCAAGCCTTAGAGGTCGATCTACTTGTCCGCAGGCAGATTTTCCTACAACACCTGCAACATTCCCTTATAGCAGGATCAAACTGAATACATAAATTCTTGAATGCGTTGAAATGATGGCCACCAGAAGGCTCCACTCGCATTACTGGCTTGCGAATTGGTGAGCCAAGTGGCAGGCGATCTGAATGCCTTGTGGTGAGTCATAAGTGCTATGTGTTCGATGGCACCCCATATGGGGAAGAGTCGACCAATTGTGCCAGAGTAATAAATTCCAGGAGAGTGGGATGATCCCTGTGCTAGGAGGAATAAAAAATTAATTCCCCTTCTGAATGGTATACCCCAATGTTAGCTAGCTTATTTGCCAATTTATTGGATTCTCTTTTGATGTGGGAGGGAATTAGAACTTGATGAGGTTGGATGATAGATCGCAGAAGTTCCAGATTATGAAGGAGCCTCCAACTTGGGGAAATATTTTCTGGGGAAGAGCCATTTAGAAGCTCAGATAGCATGTTTAGAATTATTTGGGAGTCCCCTTCAACCATAATTTGGTTGTATCCATCTTGTTGGGCTACTAGGAGACCTTTGATGAGATCCCAGAGCTCGAACAAATTATTCAAATCATAACGAAGACTTCCAACGGAAACATGTAAAAATGTTCCTTGTTCATATTTAAAAACAAAACCAAATCCAGCTGGGCCAGGATTCCCTTTAGATGCTCCATCAAAGTTGAGCTTAAGGAATCCTGGTGGAGGGAAAGCCCAACGATTGGGGCTGTGAACATGGTTGGATTTCCCATTGACTTGAGGAGTTGAGGGGTTTGTTTGAAGATTCCAACCTTGGAGGATTTCCCTTTCATTAGAGTCACAGGAAAGATCCTCTGTGGTCCATGTTATGGCTAAAATGGTCTCTTTGATGATCTTTCTGATTTGGATCCAGACTTCACCCCACGTTTGTTTCATGGAAAGAAAGATTCTTCGATTGTGTTCCTTCCATATCTACCAACAAATCAAGCCAGGAAGTAGCTTCCATATGCGATTGAGAAAGGGATTTTTGGAAGCACAGATGCATCAAGCAACACTTATTTTGTCTATTCCCTCCCATTTTCGGTTAGACATGTTGATCATGAGTGTCGCTTGATCCCATATGAGGGAACTATAGGAACAATGATTAAGAAGATGCTCCCACATTTCCTCCGAACTTAGGCATAAGTGACAAATGGATGTCCCAATAAAACCACTTTTCATCAAATTGTCCCAAGTGAGCATGCTTTTGCGCCCAACTAACTAGAGGATGGTGTTAATATTTCACCACAACTTAGAATTCCAGATGTTATTCCAGATGGGGGCTTAAGGTAGCATTGAGGAATTTTCCTACAATCCACATACTTTTTTATTGTAAAAGTGCCTTTGGTACTATGCCCCTAACATAATATGTCTGGTCCATGCTTGAATTTGATTCGTTGGAAGTTGGCTGATGCCTGCCAGCATTCCAGAACCAAAGGATTTGGAGATCCGAGTTCATCCTCTGTGATTTTCCATCGCCTCTAGGTATCTGATAGACCCTTCGATTGCTAGAAATCCATGACTACCTTCAGATCTTCTCTTTCAGTGAAGGGTTGGAGATCTTCGTGCCATTGGTGTTGGTCAAGGGGTGAAAATTGCTACCATGAGTCTGTCCAAAAAAGAGTTGAGGTGCCATTGAATATTTCCCAAAATGCATGGTCTTGAATGAGGGATTTGTTGTGTTCTCCTATGTTCTAGATTAGAGATCCAACAGTGTTGTCATCCCATCCGATCAAATGTTATTCCCTCACTGAAGTGGCATACTTGTGTCTCCAAAGTTTGGCCCAGATTTTGGTAGGATTCTTGATCCACATCCACCATATTTTAGAACCCAAAACCTGGTTGAGAGTTTGGGGATCTCTTAATACTAACCCCCCTACATGTTTTGGTTTACACAACTACTTCCAATTGACCAAGGCCCATTTACTACCCATTTTTGTGCCCTTCCAGAGGAATTTTCTTTGGATACTTTCAATGGTATTAAGAATCAAGTTGGGGGTGGCCATAATGGAAAAGAAGTAGAAAGGAATGGCTTGCAAGACCGATTTGAGAAGGACTAGATGACTGTCCAAATTGAGAGTTTGAAAGGTCCAGGAGCTGAGTCTTTTTTCCAAAGATGTGAGAAGGCCTTCCCAAGAACTATTATGGAGTGCATTATCAATGAGAGGGAGTCCTAGATATTTAGATGGAAGGGAGCCCCTATTGAAGCCAAGGATGCAAACAATAAAGGATTGGATGGATTTGGGGGTGTTGAAGAAGAAAATGTGAGATTTGTCATAATTTATGGCAGTTTCTGAAGCTACACTAAAGTCATTGAGAATCTCTTGAATTCTCTTACATGTCCCGATAGTAGGGGAACCCATCATCATGGTGTGATCAACGAATTGACTGTGGGAAACAGGAGGATTCAAGCCATGAAGAGGAAGTCCCCAGAGGGATCCATCCACGATTGCAACTTTGATATAATGACTTAAAAATTCCACCATGATGATAAAGAGGAAAGGGGAAAGATGATCACCTTGGCGTATACCTCGGGAAGGTAAGAAAGGCCTGGAGAGGACCCCATTAATCAAAATAGAGAAGAAGGCTGAATATGTGAGATTAGGGATCCAACTAACCCAATGTTGACTAAATCTGAAATCCAGTAGGAGGGAGCGCATGTACTGCCAGCTGAGAGTATCAAAGTCCTTATACAAATCCAATTTTAATAGCATCTTGGGAGTGCCAGTTATTTTCAAGGAGTGGACCACTTCATGGGCCAAAAAGATGCTATCCATGATTTGGCGTCCTTCTACATAACCAGACCATTCAAGAGAAATAATACGAAGAAGGATTAATTTAATTCCGAGGGCGACTACCTTAGTGAGAATTTTGTAGATAACATTGTAGAGAGCTATTGGCCTGAACTGCTTGGGATGTGTGACCCTTTCCTCCTTGGATATAAGAGTGATGAAGGTACCATTGAGTGCTGAGAGGACCTTTCTTGATCTTTTGGAGTCTTCTAAAATTTGCCACACTTCCTCCCGAACTAGGGACCAAAAATAATGGAAGAAATTAGTGGTAAATCCATCCGGGCCCGGAGCTTTCCTTGCCAACATATCTTTGATTTCCAGGTCAACTTCCTCTATTGTGAAATTTCATAAAAGGTCCACATTCTGTTCAGAATAAATGAGAGAAGGGATATACTGAGTAATTTTCCCAATTTCTTCAGAGTGATTGAGTTGGGGCTTTGTGAGGAGGTCTTGATAATATCTTACAATTTCCCATTCTATGTCAGAATGGGAGGTTATAGTGTGACGTTGTGCATCTTCTAGCTTCAAAATTCTATTTATGTGTCTCTGCTGGATCATAGATCTGTGGAAAATTTTTGTGTTCTTTTCCCCTTCCTTTAGCCATTGGACCTTGGATTTTTGCCACCATAGGATTTACTCATGTTCATATCTTTCTTCTAGTTGTTGTTTGACCCTTGTTTCCTCTTCCTACAATTTTTTTGTGTAACTTTGGTGGATGATTTCTTGCTAAATGTTGTTCATCCTCTGTTCTAGATCTCGTTGAGCTTGAAATTTTTTCCCGAAGGTAATTTTATTCCAAAGCTTGAAGTGCTGCTCGATGTTTTCCAATTTTTTTTGAAAGTGATACAACAATGAGCCATGGGAAATGGAAACATCCTTCAACCACTGGTGATGATTCTTTTGAAAGTCAGGATGGGTGAGACAAAATTTCTCAAAGCGAAAAGGCCGCTTTCGAGGAGAGCTAGTAATGTCCATTCAAAGTTGAACCAGCTAGTGATCAGAACCAAAGGAAGCCAGGATACATACCTCCATTGAAATCCCCTCCATCATTAGTGGTTCTAAAACTAGGAAGAAATCCAACTTGCAAGCGATGTGTTGCGACCCTAATCGCCTAATGGACCATGTAAATTCCCCATTGATGTTTTCTATATCTATTAAACCCAGTTTGTCAATGGTTTCTTTGAAGTCCTCAGAATCACGTTCCAACCTCCTGATACCTCCTTTTTTTTCCTCGAGTGAGATGATCATGTTTAAATCCCCTCCAAGAACCCAACGATGTCTGCTAGCGATATGGATTAAGCCTCTCAGGCATTGTAAGAAAATCTTATTATCTGGGAAGAGCTGAGGGCCATAGAAATTAGTTATTATCCCCTCTTTATCTGATCCTGTTGATCTATAATTTGTAGAGATCGTCCATTTTGTGGTGAAGAAACCATCTAAAATAACTGTGGTCGGGTTCCATAGAAAGGCCAGATCACCAACGACTCCTCGAGAGTCAATGGATATGGTATGTGCTTGTTTCCAACATTGAGAAAGAATACGATCTGCATCCAGGCTTGCACATTTGGTTTCCTGAAGGTGTAGTATGTCCGAATTCTCATATAAGATACAAGATCAAAGAAGCCTCTACTAAATTCTCTCGTTTAGACCTCCGATGTTCCATGAAATGATCTTCATGAGGAAAATGGTGTGGAGAGGGGTAGGAAACTTTCAGAAATCAGTTGGATCTGGCCCAAGTTGACCATAAAGTTACCCACCTCTTGTATGAGCTGCTGAGTGGACTTGCGTTCCTATCTCTTCTCATCTCTAGGCTCATTACGGGTGTCTTTGAGGGGATATTGCTAAATACCAAGACCTTTGATCGCTTTGGATGTTGCACCGACTGTGGAGTTCAAATATACCTTGTGTACTTTTTTGAGTTGATTCGATGGTATAATGTACAATTATTTTCTTTGATAAGCCTTTTCCAAGTTGACTAGGTCTACCCCTGCTAATTCTCTCTCATCCTGTTCAATTTCCATGTCTCCTATTCCTCCGCGAGTGGGTCAACTCCGCCAAGTGTGATCTATGTACTAGGTGTTCCAGGACCGACCCTTCTAAGGTGTTTTCTTTGGCCCCCATCTTTTGATTGCCCTGATGTATCTGGGCTTCCTGAAGATCATTCGACAATTGATTAAGAATTTCAAAGGAATTGCTAGTGCTTGGGGTTTTCATCTAAGTGGGGACTTGTTTCCTTGGACCCCACCTATGTCTTGCTGGTGCTGTCACAAATCCATCCTTTGTATTCTCAGTGGTTGCTTGCTTTGGCTTGGCCAGATTGTTAAGAGGACAATCCATGAACATGTGTCCATGCTCATGACATTTGCAACATCTAAATGAGATGTGTTCATAGTCTATTGTCTGACTCCACTCTTCATCTTAGTATTCCAAGTTTATTGAACCTGCTAATGGTTTAGAGATATTGAGATAAACATAGATTCTGGCATATGAAGTATACCTTCTTTTTTTGGTGGATTCCGAGGCTTTTACATAGATCCCTAGGGTGTTTCCGATCCCCACTAAGATTTCTTCTAGCCAAAAATATTGAGGAAGTGAGTATAGATGGATCCAGATCGACACGTGGGAGAAATCTTCCTTTTCGGCGCTGAAGCGCTTTGTCCAATATCTTAAAAATAAACCAACAGAGTTAAAAAAATATGGACCTCCATAGAAAACACACTCTCGTTCTTCAAGATTAAAGAAGATTATCGTGAAAAATCCCTTTGACCACAACTTGAGTTCATAATGACCTTTGGGCTTCCACCAATAATGGATCCATTTTTCCAGGTCCCTCTCAGACAACCACAATCCAATAAATTTTCCAATTAATGCGTGATCCCTCATGTACTGTTTTTGCTCTTCGATTCAGATGGTTCTGACCATGTATTATGGGGCCATTGGCGCCTGCAGAAGGCACTTGCCTGGCTTCTAGATCAGAGCCACTTTCATATGGGAGGACATGGGATCAATGTCCATTGTCTTGCTTGTGTTAGTTCCTTCGAAAGAAGTCGAAGATCTGAGGTGGGGCGGAAGCTCGAATGGTGACTGAGTTATCTTTCCGCCTCTTACCTGTGTCACTGCCACATCGCAATAGGAGGGGGTTTGCACCTCCTTTGGTAGTGACTCCATGGAAGAAGTTAGATCGTCTGTCAGAAGGATGGATCACTAGGATTGAAGAAAGAGGGTCGATGAGACCAATCCTGTGGTTGCAGAGATAAATCGTTGTAGAGATAAGCCGTAGGAAAACCCTAATTTTGCAGAGTCGTTTTCCCTCACTTCATAATGCAGATTATCAAAATGGGGCTCTTTAAATTGAAGGACATGGGGGTGGGATTTGATCCACTTATGTGTGCACAGGTCACGATATCATTTAATATAATATTTGCAACCACACGTTCGACCACTACCTCAAGGTGTTCCCATGACTACAGGTGAAGCAATCCTCATTAGAATTGAACCTTTCCCAATGATGAAAAAATCCCCGCTTTCCACCATTAGATCCAACCCCTTTGGGCAACAATATATTTTTATTATCTTAATAAAATAAACATTTTTGTTCTTTGAAAAAATATCAAATTTAAAAAAAAATACGCTTCAAGATAAAAACAATCACTTTGTATTTAACAAGATGATTTCTTCTTATCACTTTTTATTTAACAAGATGATTTCTTCACATTGAAGAAATGGTCCAATGTTTGGAAATCTAATTTAATAATTTTTAGAAACATTGTAAAGCATCGCTATATTACACCCTTTGTATTTAACAAGATGATTTCTTCTTATCACTTTATATTTAACAAGATGATTTCTTCACATTGAAGAAATGGTCCAATGTTTGGAAATCTAATTTAATAATTTCTAGAAACATTGTAAAGCATCGCTATATTACACACTCCTCTTAAAAATGGGAGTTTATAAATATTTTTTTTTAATGTTGTGAAATTTGCAAACATTTATATGAAAAATATAGTAATCAACATAACCCTATGAGGAATAATTAATTTTAAAAGCTAAGTTACAAATAGTTTGTTAAGAGATTTACCCCATCGTGAATGGTGTGTATTATGTATATATATGTGGAAAATGATAGATATCGTGGAATTTGACAAGGATAACGAGATGAGAAATAACTAATTTTAAAAGCTAAGTGTGTATTATATATATATATATATATATAGAAAATGATAGATTTCGTTGGATGTGACAAGGAGATGCACGATTTTATGCCACTAGGGTACATATATCCATGCAATTACATACAATAGGTACTCATGGTTATGGGGTGGAACTTTGACTAATATAGACGAGTTTCATGAGAATGAGTAAAACTTCGACGATATTTGCTCACAAGGAGAAATACACTGAAGGCAATGATAAGCTAATAATACATTGAAGGCAATAGTGGATGAGCAAGTGGTAGAATTATGACAACTTTAAAATTATTTTTGTGAAATAAAATGTCATTAGCACAAACATGTAATAAATAATTAGCTTTAAAAACTAAGTTATAGGTTGCTCACTAGAATTATCCCATGGTTGGTAAAGACATTCATCCTTTAAAACATAGGTCAAAAGTTGAAATCTCATGAAACTGTTCATGTTAAGGTGTACTATTTTAATGTAGAATGTAGAATTGAGGTTCATAGCTCAATACAATATTAAAAAAAATCATATTAAAGAAATTTAAAAAAACATTCTTAAAAATATGTTTTTATCACATGAAATCTATGAAATAAGAGGGTCTATTCCATATGTGGGAGGTTATTTTTGTTATTATTGGATAACTCTTCTTAGTGTTTGGTGTGTTGTTTGAACAATGGGTTGTTAAATTTATTTTGGTTGTTTTTGTAGAGACTTCTATATTTGAAAAATTAAAAGGGTTAGTGTAGTTGGAATTTTTTTGTTCAATGGGAGGGGAAGTGGGCTATGTGGCCAACTAGCCTCGTGTTTGCATGGTTCCCTCATGTGCTTGCTTACCTTGTTGTATGTTTGGCTTACAATCCTTTGAGATTGCTAAGATTAAGCTAAAAAGTTGGAGATATTGGTCGTAATCAACTTGTTCATTTGAATATCACTGTTAGAGATGTGTTAAGCTAGTCAATCTAGTTAAAATGGGTTACAAAGACTAGTGTCCACTCGACTGCCTCTTGATCGACCCCAATTGCACCTATTGTATTCAAATCTTAGGACATTGTTTCAAGTTGTTTGGCCCCACTATTACATGACTATTATAACTATTCCTACACATCTCAATTAAATTAAGCCCCCCTCTCACCCCCCTTGATTGAATCAAAACCAACACCCATGACCCCTCCATTACCTTGATACCTAATATTTGGGTAGGAGATTTCCCCATAACCCTTCCATTACACCCCACATTTTCCTGGATATCCTCGGAAGATTGACCCACAACCTTATATTCCAACATGGATTAATTTCATAATCCTATTCAGAAATACACAAAATTTACACTAAATAACTGGAATCCTTATTAGTGACCTCCCTAATGTACCGCAACAATGTTTTGTTGATCATTTTTATATTTTGCAACAAAAAACACATATTATAACCAAATTTAATGTGTAATATGTGTCACAAAATAAAATAATAATAATAAAAATAATAAACTACTTGAATTCATCTTAACCATTAAATTTATGAAAATGTTTGAATAATGAGATTCATTGTTGTGCAAATCTCAAATCTTTACACCCTTAAAAAAACATGTTCACAAATTTGAACTCTATGAAATTTGAACTCTCTAAATATTTGATAAATTGAATATTAAACAAATTAATTTTATTAATATAATGTATAATGTAATCACTATTAAAAATTTAATATAATATTTTTTAATTATTACGGGAATAAATTAAAGTGTATAATTATGTTAATTTTCTTTTCATCAAAATTTTGAATTTTATTATAACTTGTAATTCTATTTTTTTTTTCAAATTTAAAAGGAATTTTATTATAAGTTATAAATTGAGGCACTTCTCCTCATTTAAAAATAAACATTTTTTCAAAATAATATTTTTAGAAAAAATTGGGGCACTTCTCTTCATTTAAAAATCCTCAAAAAATATCACCCAAAAAGAATCATTTTATAGAAATTTTAGACTACTGCAAGCGGATGGGTATGCCTAACTCTTATAGAATTTGGTCTTTTTTGCCAGAATCCAACCATATAAATTTGTATGAAATCAGGTTTTTTGGTTATTTAAATTGCATTTTTGAATGTAGAAATGGATTCAACCTCTTGAATTATGGTATCCGTAATTCGTTTTTGGTCATCTTAATTCAGGAGATTGAATCCATTTCTACATTCAAAAATGCAATTTAAATAACCGAAAATCCCGATTTCATACAAATTTATATAACTAAATTCAGACAAAAAAAACTAAAAAGTAGAACAATTAAGCAACACTATTCCACTTCTCGACCTTTAGAAAAAACTAAAAAGTAGAACAATTAAGCAACACTATTCCACTACTTCCAGTTGACCAAGGCCCATTTACTACCCGTTTTTGTGCCCTTCCAGAGGAATTTTCTTTGGATACTTTTGATGGTATTAAGAATCGAGTTAGGGGCGACCATAATGGAAAATAAGTAGAAAGGAATGGCTTGCAAGACCGATTTGAGAAGGACTAGATGATTGTCCAAATTGAGAGTTCGAAAGGTCTAGAAGCTAAGTCTTTTTTCCAAAGATGCAAGAAGGCCTTCTCAAGAACTATTACAGAGTGCATTATCAATGAGAGGGAGTCCTAGATATTTAGACGGAAGGGAGCCCCTACTAAAGCCAAGGATTCAAACAATAAAGGATTGGATGGCTTTGAGGGTGTTGAAGAAGAAAATGTGAGATTTGTCACAATTGAAGGAAGTGCATGAAGCTGCGCTAAAGTCATTGAGAATCTCTTGAATTCTCCTAGCTTCTCGGGTAGTGGGGGAACCCATCATCATGGTGTCATCAACAAATTGAATGTGGGAAATAGGAGGATTCAAGCCATGAAGAGGAGGTCCCCAGAGGAATCCATCCACAATTGCAAATTTGATATAATGAATTAAAACTTCGACCATGATGATAAAGAGGAAAGGGGAAAGATGATCACCTTTGCGTATACCTCGAGAAGGTAAGAAAGGCCCGGAGGGGACCCCATTAGTCAAAATAGAGAAGAAGGCTAAATAGGTGAGATTAGGGATCCAACTAACCCAATGCTGACTAAATCCAAAATCCAGTAGGAGGGAGCACATGTACTGCCAGCTGAGAGTATCAAAGGTCTTAGACAAATCCAATTTTAGTAGCATCCTGGGAGTGCCAGTTATTTTCAAGGAGTGGACCACTTCATGGGACAAAAAGATGCTATCCATGATTTGGTGTCCTTCTACATAACTAGTCCGTTCAAGAGAAATAATACGAAGAAGGATTAATTTTATTGTGAGGGCGATTACCTTAGTGAGAATTTTGTAGATGACATTGTAGAGAGCTATAGGCCTAAACTGCTTGGGATGAGCGACCCTTTCCTCCTTGGGGATAAGAGTGATGAAGGTACCATTGAGTGCTGAGAGGACCTTTCCTGATCTTCTGGAGTCTTCTAAAATCTGCCACACTTCCTCCCAAACTAGGGGCCAACAATAATGGAAGAAATTAGTGGTAAATCCATCCGAGCCTAGAGCTTTCCTTGTCAACATATCTTTGATTTCTAGGTCAACTTCCTCTATTGTGAAAGTTCTTAAAAGGACCACATTCTGTTCAAAATAAATGAGAGAAGGGATATACTGAGTAATTTTCCCAATTTCTTCAGAGCGATTGGGTTGGGGTTCTGTGAGGAGGTCTTGATAACATCTTGCAATTTCCCGTTCTATGTCAGAATGGGAGGTTATAGTGCGACCTTGTGCATCTTCCAGCTTCAAAATTCTATTTATGTGTCTCCGCTGGATCATAGATCTATGGAATTTTTTTGTGTTCTTTTCCCCTTCCTTTATCCATTGGACATTGGATTTTTGGCACCATAGGATTTACTCATGTTCATATCTTTCTTCCAGTTGTTTTTTGACCCTTGTTTCCTCTTCCTACAATTGTTTTGTGTAACTTTGGTGGATGATTTCTTGCTGAATGTTGTTCATCCTCTGTTCTAGATCCCATTGAACCTGGAAAATTTCCCGATGGTTTTTTTATTCCAAAGCTTGAAGTGCTGCTGGAAGTTTTTCAATTTTTTTTGAAAGCGATACAATAATGAGCCATGGGAAATGGAAACATCCTTCAACCACTGGTGATGATTCTTTTGAAAGTCAGGATGGGTGAGCCAAAATTTCTCAAAGTGAAAAGGCCGCTTTCGACGAGAGCTAGTAATGTCCATTCAAAGTTGAACCATCTAGTGATTAGAACCAAAGGAAGCCAGGACACATGCCTCCATGTAAATCCCCTCCATCATTAGTGGTTCTGAAACTAAGAAGCAATCCAACCTGCAAGCGATGTGTTGCGACCCTAATCGCCTATTAGACCATGTAAATTCCCCATTGATGTTTTCTATATCTATTAAACCCAGTTTGTCAATGGTTTCTTTGAAGTCCTCAGAATCATGTTCCAACCTCTCGATACCTCGTCTTTTTTCCTCGAGTGATATGATCATGTTTAAATCCCCTCCAAGAACCCAACGACGTCCGCTAGAGATATGGCTTAAGACTCTTAGGCACTGTAAGAAAATCTGCTTATCTGGGAGGAGTTGAGGGCCATAGACATTGGTGATTATCCCCTCTTTATCTGATCCTATTGATCTATAATCTGCAGATATCGTCCATTTTGTGGTGAAGAAACCATCTAAAATAACTGTGGT